>JNBS01000481.1:0-20678 GCA_002081575.1 Thraustotheca clavata | reverse complement strand
TGCTATACGAAGTTATTACGGCTCATGGTCATCTCCAAGTTGTAAAATTTCTTGACAAGTATCGAAAAGAAGGTTGTACAGCTTTAGCTATGGATCAAGCAGCTACTGGAGGCTACTTGGACATTATACAATACCTCGATGAGCATCGTACTGAAGGAGGCACACAAGAAGCACTTGATATGGCAGCAACTAATGGTCATCTCGATGTTGTCAAATTCCTACACAATCAACGACATGAACGATGTAGTACATGGGCTATGGATTTCGCAGCCAAGCATGGACATTTAGAAATTGTGAAATTTCTCAATGAACATCGCACAGAAGGATGTACTGAAGATGCTCTCAACATGGCAGCTCAACAAGGTCATCTCCCAGTCGTTCAATACCTGACTAAACGACTTCCTACCCATTGCAATCTCAAAGCTGCTCTCGCGAATGCAGAAGCAAATCATCATACGAACATCGCGAACTATTTGAGATCATCATTAGATTCACTTAATTAAAAGCTCAATTCTTTCGATACTCGAGAATTCACTTGATACAATTTTAATTATCCGTAAATCAATTGGATTGGCAAATTATCCGGAATTCGAAACGGAAGAAATGACTATGGAAGTTGAAGTCAAACTTGATTTTGCAATGACCAGCGTAATTCTTTCGATCACAAGTGCCAAACGTGATGGTGCCAAAACAAAATTTGCTTTGTATGATACGGGTGAAGCGTTTATTCAAGGATGTAATAAGAATTGTATTGATATGACAAGCTTTTTAAATACGTATTCATCTGTACTTGAAATTGTTGGCAAGACATCACCAAGTCAAATCCGAGTGAAAGGAACAAGTAGTAATGAATGCCATCATGTACAGATTAAATTACGTGATTTTCAAAGACGATTGTGTGTATATGGACAACCAATTGATGATGCAAGTTATCAAGATCGAAATGATCGAGAACTACGTCAAGTACCAAGAGAAATTGCAACATTGTTTCAAATTTGCCGCGAAAATGGATGGATGCAATAGATATTGTATGATATGCTTATTTTATATATGTTTTACTACCTAATCTATTGCAAAGTTTGTGTGAAATTGTAGTGTTATGATAAAAAGTTAATATTGACGAAAGATCAACCCAAATTCTCATTATGTTGACTTAAAAGACCGTCAGAATCCAAAGCAGAATCAATTTAAAATTGACGGAATTGCTTGCGGACGTTGATAGGCTTGGTTTCCGAAGCGGCTTCGACTTCAAGAACGTTGAAGCGAATGGTCTTGGAAAGAGGACGGCATTGACCGATGGTGACAACATCACCTTCCTTAACACGGAAGGCTGGCGAAACGTGGGCAGCTACGTTCTTGTGGCGCTTTTCAAAACGCTTGTACTTCTTGATGAAGTGCAAGTAATCACGGCGAACGATGATCGAACGCTTCATCTTGGTGGAAAGAACCACACCCTTAAGGATACGGCCACGGATCGAAACATTGCCAGTGAATGGGCACTTCTTGTCAACGTAAGCACCTTCGATGGCGGTCTTTGGGGTCTTGAATCCCAAACCAATCGACTTGTAGAAGCGTGGGCCAGTCTTCTTACCGGCAAACTTCTTGGAGGCAAGGAAGACACCGTCTTGCTTTTGGAAGGCCTTTTCGTTCTAAAATAACATTGGGTTAGCACTCACATCCACGTTCGAAGGGAGGTTATCGCCTTGGGGTGGCTATCACCACACCCCAACTAGCTATCTCCACGTAGATACTCGATGGTCATGAAGATCATGCATCCCAAAGCGATTTTTTCTTAACTTACTTGTTCAATGTGTTCCATGTTCGTCAAAGCTGTAGAATTTGGGAATATTTTCACATACTCGTACCTCATCAGGCATCACCACTCAATCATTTAATCCAATCAAATACCTTGATTTAAACACCAATCGTTTTGATACTCCGGATATTCTTTATCATCCGCATAAACATACGTCAACTATATCTCCTATCCGACATAGGATTTTTGAATAAAATATAGTCGGTTATAAATCCAAGTAAACGGATCTTTATGTTGGTAAAGATGAATGGCATTTGTCATGTCCGTCGCTACTGTGCCGATCGTTGGGAAGAAGTTCCTTGCACAGCTTGGCGGCATGGCCAACGAATCTGCTGCTTCGGAAGTATCTTCGTTTGCAAAGAAACAAATGGCCAAGATGGGCTGGACTGAAGGCAAAGGTCTTGGTAAGCAAGAACAAGGGATTGCCACGCATATCAAAGTTAAACGACGTGAAGAAAATGCTGGTGTTGGTACTGAAGCTGCCAAAACAGAAGAACAATCTAACCAGTGGTGGTATAATGTGTATGATAAGATGGCAAGCAAAATTGTTGTCGAAGCTAGCGATTCTGATAGCGAAAGTAAGAAGAAAAAGAAAAAGAAGTCAAAAAAGCGGTCAAGAGATTTAGCTGATGAACCTACTGATGAACAACTCTTTGCTGCGACCGGTGGTAGATTGTTTGGACGTCGAGCGTATGGTTCATGCAAAGGCAAACTTATGCGTGATGCATTGCAAACCCAAGGTGTCGTTGATGATAATGCTGAAAAAGCAGCCAAGAAAGCCAAGAAAGAAGCGAAAAAAGCAAAGAAAGCTGCTAAAAAATCAAAAAGTTCTGACTCGGATTGAATTAATACATCTTAATTACTAAATATATTAGATTGGAGATTGATTCTCTTGTGGTGTATGAGGTGGATCATTCCATAATGGATGTGTCTGAAGTTCTCGGCTACAATGTAATAATGAGCTTTTATCATATGTAGGAATAATGTACTGAAGATGCTGGTGTTGACTATCGATTCGATTGAGATAAAAGTCATCCTCATATGCAATCTAAACGTAATCGATTAGCCTTTTAAATATTGCAACATAATTACAAAATCACCAACTTCCATGTGTACTAATGCAATTGATTGTTTGAGCTTTTTTGTTGTGGTGGTTAATGCTAGTACAAGATCGTAAAGTTGATGAGGAGTCTAATGGAAATGTAAGTCCTATCTTTTAAGTTACTTCTACGGGTGGCGTATTGGAATCTGCAGCTTTAAGCATCTTTTTAATACGCTCCATGGTTACTTCACGGTCATTAATCCAATGTGCACATAGCTCCCACAACACAACAGCATCAGCTAGCCGATGAGCATAATCTGGATGACTGTACTTTAATGCAAGATCAAATCTTTTTGTTGTTGGCATGTGTAAACCACGCCATACCGTCTCAAACCGAACGCTACTCAATTATGTTAATGATGTTAATGGCATCTTTTACCTTAGCAGAGGTTCTAGAGTAATTGGATCAAAAACATGATTTGTGTCAGCACTCAAGTCATAGAATTCCCAATATTGCTCGAGCTTGTTGTCAATTTCACTTTTGTGAACTAGTTGATCTAATAGATCACGCTTTGTCACTCGCTTTTCTAGACAATAAGTCAAGGTTCATGTAGCATATTAACCTCCAACCTGCTATACCACGCCGCCGATGATGGGGAGAAGGTGTAGTTGGTGGTGTTGATGAATTTCTCCAAACTGTAAACGATGGAGGGATCAAGCTTTTAGGAATTTCCACCGAGGCTTCAGTTGATACAACTGAATCACTCACTGTCATTGAAAGATCACTTAAATCGCATTTTAATGCAATGTCCACTAGTGTTGCTATCTTGAGTGGTTTATGTAAATTTTGCCGAAAATCATGGTAAGCTCGACTCGATGCTTCATAGAGCTTTTGCACTTCGTTTAACAAGGCATCACTGTTTTCGTGTTGAAAATCTGCATCCAGGAAAGTTTGTGTCAGAGTTCGTTCAACTCGCTTTTCACCACGAATTTGGAGTGTTGCCAATGCCTTAGATATAGTATCTCGATCCTGTGGGCATGTACGTGCATAATAGGCTTCCTAAGAAAACGTTAATGATAATTTTGATTGTAGAAATACCATTTGTATTTCATCAAGGGATATCAATTCAAAATTTCTTGTTGTATCAACTTTCATACCTTGGAGCGATCTCTCAGCATCAACTGCATCCCAAACCTCTCGTGGGACTACATAATCATCAAAGATTGGATTTTGGTGTGGTAAAGCAGTTCGATTCTCTTTCATGAGGTATCGTGGTCGAGGAGCTAAAACAAGTTTAAGAGTTGTAATCAATCGTATCATACGAGGTATAGTTTTGGGGTCTCTCTTGGGTAAAGGAATTCCTGCTTCAAGAATTGCACTTGACAATATTGGACGATCATGAAAATGAGTTATTGGTACTTCTTCATCCATTGCGGCTTGTAGTAGTTGTCGAATGTCCATTTTACTTTTTAGAAATTGTATGAAAATGGCTGAAGTTTCTGTCTTTGCACAGCTTCCATCTAGTTTGTGTAAGCATTTAGTCAATAGTGAACACACCATCTTTCGATTTGATCATTAAATTTTTTGAGGATGACTCCATAATGGAGTCTGCCATTGATGGTTGAGATATGAGTTTAGTCATAGAACGAATGCTTTGCATTGTTTTCTTTGGGCTCATGGAAGCACGGTGGTGAGGAAGAGGTTTATTTGGTGCTTGCGGACTTGGTGGTGCTATTGTTTTACATCGTCGAAATCTTAATGTTGCCTCAAACTCCTTTTGTGTTGATCTATCTCTACTTGGTGGTTTATCAGCATTAGCTTTAACCTATTCAAAGTTATCATAAAATTTTAATATTATACATACTCTGTCAAGTGTATTATGCACATTAATCTTACGTTTGACCTCAACAAGCAATCGTCCATGAAAACGTGTTAAATTGGACGCATTATTAATCATACTATGTGCATTCATAGCAATATTATCTTGCAATAAAACAAGATAAATATGCAAGATTTCATTCACCAATTCTTCTCTCAAAGCTTCATTCCATTTTCTATGCATTCAATCATGAATCATTGATACAATGGAAATAATCAACGTCTCATCTATCTTTCGACACAACATTGTATTTGTTAAATCAATTTGTGTCCATGGAAATAAAAGCGGTATCTACACTCATCCATGCAAACTACACACATAAATGCTCTATCTCACCGCTTGAATATCTTGCTTTAAGCGCTTTGTTTCATCAAAAAATTCATCCAAGACCAACTGATCATTACCATGTTTATGACTCATTTGATCATCAGTTACACACGTAACCATATCAGTAGCAAGGCCACCACACATACTCTTTCATACTCTCTTCTATCTATCTTTTATATACATACCTATGCGTAATATTCATATAATCAAAGCTATCTTCGATGCATATCAACATGGTGTTCTTAGTGAAGGACAAGGAATTCGTCGCATACGAAAATCAAATGGAACTAAAAAATTGTTTTTTTTGCATCAATTCGATTAAGTACGATTAAATTGGACTAATCAAATATTTTTATTTCAATTAAGTTTGACGAACTTAATCGCGATAGGTTCCCCGCCACTAAAAGCACAAGAGGAAATCGTGCTGCTGATTGGTTGAAATGCGTCGAGGCGTCTGTCCCGCAATCGCATTTTTGCTTTGGATCTGAAGATAGATGCACGCGGCACGATTCCACGTGCGTCGATTGCTCCTTGGAGCTCAAGCAACGCGATTACAGCCTTGTGCAAACATTGTAGCTGCTCGTAGACTTCCCCCAATGCGCTTCAAGCCGTCTTTTCCAGCCCTGCAACGTTTGGAGGACGATTGCGATGATGAAAGTGATGATGAAGGCATGGATGGATTGCCCAAACATTTGCCATTAGAAAAAGCAGATTGGCTTGAAAGATCCTTAAATGTTCAGCCAATGCCACAGAGATATAGACGACCACGACAGAATACAGTGGCATGGGACCCTACATTGATGTTGGATGAAGATGTCATGTCGTCGACTGTACCAACATATACACCAGAAGTAAAGGATGAAAACCATCGATTAGGTGCAATGACACCTGAAGAAGTGGATCATTGGCTTGATGGATTTGAAATTCCTGCAGAAGCTGCAAAACTTAAGAATAAAACACCACAACAAATTCGTGAATTGTATGCCAAACAACTTCGTTTGGAACAAGCTATCTATGAAATGTCGGTGGATACAAATAATGAGACCACGTCGAATGTTGTGGCTATTCAAAAGGGCAGTGAAATGGGCTCGGCTAAATCTTATATTAACAAATGGGCTGGACCATTGACTTCTGCCATTATGGATGAAATTGCTGAAGTGTCGGACAATAATCGCGAAAGCTTAGTGATTGATCGTTCGATTTATGGACCTGCTCTATACCTCCTAGCTCCTGATAAATTGGCTCGTATCGTTGTGACAACTGTGTTAAATCATGTACTCATGGAAGCTGATGGTGTTAAATTTGTTAAAATTACTCTTGCTCTCGGAAAAGAAATTCAAGAAGAAATTAAGAAAGAAAAGTTGAAATCAAGAACCAGTGGTCCTTCGTTTGAACGCAACTACACACGAATTTTCCAAGACAATAAACGTGCAAATATTCGAGCTCGAGCTATGGAATATTTTGAGACTGTTGGAGATTGGAGCAAAGAGCTACAACTTAAATTGGGCTCAGCATTATTAGATTTGGTTGAAAAGAATTGTTTTGAAGAAGTACAACCAGTGTCTGAAAGTGGATTATCACATTTGTCAGAAGATTTACCTGCCCCTCCAAAGCAAGTAAAAGCTTTTGAACACACTGTGAGATTTGAAAAGAATCGTCGATATGGGATCATTCGGTGCGGCCCTGAAGTCTACCAAAAGATTATGAATGGAGATGTTTTTCTTCCATGGTGTGCTAGATATTTACCCATGATTGTTCCTCCTCGTCCATGGCAAGGTGTAGCTAATGGTGGCTATTTGACTCTTCCAACAACTATTATGCGTCACAGAGACTCTCGATGGCAAATTCAATGTGCTAAACGAGGCGAAATGGATGCAGTAGTAGAATCTCTTAATCTTCTTGCCGATATTCCTTGGGTCATTAATCGTGATGTATTTAACGTTGTGATGGCACTATGGAACAATGGTGGTGGATTTGGTGATTTGCCTCCACGAGATGATATACCATTACCAGAAGAACCCCGCGTTGAAAATTATCAACATATTTCTGACGAAGCTGAACGCCTTTCCAAATACAATGCCGACATAGATACTTACAAGAAAACTTTGGCGAAGGTAATTACATTTCTTTGTATATTTTTTAGCATCAGAATCAAGCCCTCATTTGGCAATTCTCACCAAATCGAGGGTTCAAACTGAATGCAAAAGCAAGCGTTGGAGCTCACTATTATTTATGTGAATCGCATTAAGATCTCATATCGAGCTCCACCCACATATTTATAGTCAATTAAAATTGTGTACTTATGCTATTTGTGTAGATTGTGAAGAAAAATCGTGAATATCATTCTTTGCGATGCGATACCATTTATAAATTGCAAGTGGCTGAAGAATTTCAACATGAAGAAGCTGTTTACTTCCCATATAACATGGATTTCCGTGGACGTGTGTACCCAATTCCTCCAAATCTTAACCATCTTGGATCAGATATGTCGCGCTCCCTTCTTGTCTTCAAAGAAAAGAAGCCTCTTGGACCTGGTGGCTTACGATGGCTCAAGATTCATTTGGCCAATTTGTATGGTATAGACAAATGCTCCTTTGACGATAGAGAAAAGTTTTCCAATGATCACATGAAGCAAATTCTTGCTTCTGCTGCTAACCCGCTTGGAGATGATCCAGATTCGAAGTGGTGGCAAGATGCTGAATCGCCTTTCCTTGCTCTTGGTGTTGTGTTTGAACTTGCAAAGGCCATGCAACATCCCAACCCTGAAGAATACATGTGCAACTTGCCTGTGCATCAAGATGGTTCGTGCAATGGTCTTCAGCATTATGCAGCCCTTGGTCGTGATCAAGGCGGTGCTGAACAAGTCAATCTTGTGCCTTCAGATAAACCACAAGATGTGTACACTGGTGTAGCATCACGTGTCATTCGTCGCATGGAGATCGATTCGGTCAAAGAAATTCCTTCTCTTGAACAAATTATCGAGGACTTGCGACCTGAGTTTGAAAAGACTTGGTTTGAAGAAGAAAAATTGCGAGCTAGTGGAGCTTCGTCTAAATCTCGAAGATCAGCTTATCAATTAAAGAAAGTTTTGACCAAAGACGAAAGCTTAATTCGTCTTGCCAAGGCCAAAGAATATGAACTCAAACGTCGTCATGAATATGCCAACTTGCTTCTCAACTCGATCACTCGTAAAGTTGTGAAGCAAACGGTCATGACTTCTGTGTATGGTGTGACTTACATTGGAGCTCGTCGTCAAATTCAAGCTCGTTTGGAAGAAGTGTTTTTGATGGAAGGACGTGGGATGGATGAAGAACTAGAAGAACAAATTTACCATGCTGCCAATTACGCTGCTGAATTGACTATGCAATCGATGGGAGATCTTTTTACAAGTGCTCGTTTGATTATGGAGTGGCTTTCAAAGTGTACAGAACTTGTTGCAAATGAAGGACAAATGATGAGTTGGATCACACCTTTGGGTCTTCCAGTCACTCAACCATACCGCATTCAATCAACGAAACAAGTTCGTACCTCAATGCAGCATGTGATTATCACTGACAATGATTCTAAACGTGTTTCTGTTGGTCGACAAAAGTCTGCTTTTCCTCCAAACTACGTCCACTCGCTCGACTCGACCCACATGATGATGACTTCTTTGAAAGTAATCGGTGAAGATAAACTCGATTTTGCTGCGGTACATGATAGTTATTGGACGCATGCCTGCTCTGTGGATCGCATGAATACTCGCTTACGTCAAGAATTTGTGACTCTGTATTCGCAACCTCTTTTACATGACCTCCGTGAACAACTTGTAATTCGTTTTCCTCGCCAAGAATTCCCTCCTGTACCCGAAGTTGGTCAACTTGATTTGAAGGAAGTACTCGAAAGCCCATACTTCTTCAACTAGGCAATCAACCTGGTCGTATTTAACTTTCTGTACATAAAGTAATAACTATTGACTTAACACTTGAGGTACTTGTAAACATTAAACTCAAACGTTGGGTTTGGACCAACGTGCCGTAATAGATCTGTAGAGCAAATAGAATCATCCAAGTCATTTAGCTCCGATGTTCGAAGCAAAACTAATTTACTCCCTATGCATACATTAGCAGACAATATTCAATACAACTGTCAATGAAGTACTTGTTGTTGGGTTAAGCAATGGCTTTATCATGTAGAGCATTTTGGCATAAATCCATGGTAGATCAACAACGTAAATTCGCCCAAGATGATGGATATAATACTTTTCAACCATTTGCACCATTTTTTGAAAGATATTCATGTCAGGACAGTATTTGAGTGAATAGTTTGTGAAATCAATCACCACTGACATGCGATGAACAGGAGAAACATTACGCAAACCATATTCTACAACATATTTGAGTGTTTTGTTGAAAAGCATCATACCGATCGTGTACATGATATTGTATAAATAGTGCTTGGTTGACCATGTATTCTCTTTGTATAATTTCACAATTGTCAATGCACTTTGCTCCTTATCCAAGAAATCAGCCACATAAATCTTTCCAGACTCTAATTCTTGTTTTAAAATACTCGTATCAAATACATGAGGCAATGAAGTTTGACGCCATCTACATATAAAATGAGTACAATCAGAGTACTAAAAGCGTACGAAATGATAGATTCGATGAGAATTTGAGCTGAGGAAACATCCCATGAAAAAGTTTGGAGATACCGATGTAAAATGATAGGACACGTGTAAAGTTCATCAGGAGGAAGAAGTTGTTGTAATTGTACAATAGCTCTGCTCTGTTCATCCGTCCACATCGTAATATCATAACTTGTATCATTTTCATGGTGATGAGGGACATGCATTGGTAGTGCTAAGGATGGTGATGATTGATTTGGCATGGAAAAGAATGCTACGACTGCAGGATGACATGACAAGGCATCATGCTGAAGAATATATGTGACAAAAGCAAGTAAACCTTGAGTTCGTTTAGTATGGTTTATCGTCCAATGTCCCAATGGTGAACGTGGTGGAAAGCTAAGGTGTTGAAAATACAACGTGGTTGCCATTAGCGTCTGTCGAAGCGCTCGGAAGTCACGATAGCTCCTTTCAATCAACCACTTGGTATTTCCATCAGGTAAACTCATTTCCATCACATAATACATTCGTTTTTTATCTTGAGCTTTGGCTTCATTTCCAAGCATTAATCCTGCAAATACAGCACGTGCACGGTATAATGTTTGTGCTTTATGTTCATCCATTGGTGTAGGTTGATTGTAAGGATTATCATGCTCTTGATTGTCTGTAAAATCTTGCTTGATTCGTATCGATGGAAAAGATTTATAATGCAATAAAGCAATAACAATTGATAAGACAGATGCAATAGATATTGACACATGAACAAAACAGCTAAACATGACTATGAATACGTGCAAAGAGCTGCTCATTGTGCGACGAGTCAATTTGCAAACTGATGGAAAAGTGCGTATTCAACATTATCTTGAAGTTTGTATATTTTTGTACCATGGATTGATACGCAACGCTGATTGGCTGATCCGGATCTTTGCACTTTGCACTTTTGAAAGATTGAAGTCACCATATCTGATTCCTAACATTTTTTCTTTGATTAATCACAATTAACAGCGATTAAAAGTACTAAAGTATTTGCTTAGATTGTGGTAGGTACAAGAGATATGCATTCGTGGGATGTGTAGGGAATTAACTAGGAAAGCATAACGCATTACTCAAGAGTGACATGTGGGTACAAGTGTGTATCGGGTTGGCTTTCGTATCATGTAAATTGGTATGACGTAAGCTGCGTAGAGATGCTCTAAAAGGTCCTTGAGCTTGTTAATGAGAAGAAACTTTTGAAGAAATCATGGATGGTTGCTTTAAAACGTGTTTACTCGTACATAAGTTAAAAAGAAAGAGCACGTTGGGTGTCCAATGAAGCATTTGTTGGTGTGATTGCATCAGTATAATTGCAATGCGAAAAGCTTTGAGAAGCAGTTTGTGGTGAAAACAATAGCATTGTGTCAGGCTGACGAAGCTCACTCACACTTTTATTAGGTGTAGTTGTTGGTGTGGGATTTTTTCCTTGAAAAAATTCTTGTAATCGTTGCCATAGCATTGTTCGTTGGAGATCTAAAATTCAAAATGAAGAAAACACTTTTCGCTTTCCAAAACGTTCATTAAAAGCATCAACTTTGCCGTGTTTCTACCTCTGAAGATGACTTGTAACAAGTGGTCTAGAAAACTTCAAAAAAGATTTACAAAGAAACAACATCTTCAAACAGGCAATGAAAGTTGTATTCAATAGTAAACGTACCATGCGCTTTCTTTGACACTTTGTCAAGTTTCTTTGCTATTATGATAAGAGAAACAAAATCCAAAAAAAATCATTGAAATAATACAAGCTGTAAGCTCATATTAAGTTCGATTGTCGATAGCGAACTTTATTGGAACTGTGTCATTTGCTGGTCAGCGATTATGTTCCGCCTTCGTTCATCGGTCCTTCTGGCTTCTTCATGTAAATCTCTCTTTAAATACATGGGTGTTATCGTGTATGTGTAGCTAGCTGTAGCTTTTCTACTCGTGTGTTTCCACAATTCTCGAGCTACGGCAGCGATGCATTGTTTCAAGTACAGGAAGAGGAAATGAATTGAGCTAAATCGCTGTGTAGGTAGCACCATTAGCTCCTGTATACACTAACAATGGAAAATACCTCAAGCTTAAGCGTGGAGTAAATGTTATTTTTATTGCTTGGGACTTATGATTGTAGGGTTCACTTATGTTGAGTTGGTGCAAAGCTACCCAACAAGGATATAATTACCAAGATAAACTTGTACGTATTAAAGGAATCAGAGCTAAACTCATGTAATTTCTAGTTCTTTTCCTTGTCTCCACGTGAAATTGGTGCTGTATTGAATTCTTTGGATTCATTGCAAAAGGTATTCTTGTATCAATGATATCAATTGATCAGTTTTGTTTAGTGTACACTTGTCCACTCGCCAAACATGAATGATCCTCAAGTAGATTAATTGCCTTTAATTGTGTATGTGATTAGTTATTAGGCTAATGAAGGCTTGCGCAAGACATTTGTGGTTGAATTTCAACCAGAACACAACAAGACTGTTTTCACCTACTCAAGTGACCAAGCTCGAACTGCTGTTGCTCTTGATGCAGGCGAATGTCGTGTGTTGAAAGAGTTAATGCAGTATTCTCTGCCTTATCTCTATGGATTTAACTCTATCTTGGAAGCTGAACCGTGCGCCAAATTCATATTCAACGAAATATCTCATGTATCGTGTAGAACTGTTGAATTTGAAGGCAATCAAGCTCAACCAGCTCGCTCTAATAATCGTTCTCCTCCAAGTGGTGGAGAATGGCCATTTTAGATAACACAACTCGTTTCTCTAACATACTGTTGGGATTGATCTAGTTTATTTCGAGTCTGTTGGTAATCCAAACTTGGCAATTTCAACTTCATTGCGAGCAAATCCTTGCAAACGAGCTTGACCCATTTGACATAAGACTGTAAATCCCCCTAAAGCACCTGCAATTGCCGATCCGATTGCTGCTCTTTTGCGAAAGAGTGGCGTCATACTTTTGTCGGGGAATTTATACCCTGCAATAAACATACTTCCAACAATAAATGCAAAGCTAAATCCATCGTCAGGTCGCACAGCTTGAAGGATCTTTCCCAGCGGTGGATTCGCGTCAATTACAGGAAATTGCGGGAGTCGAGGATCAACGAATGGCTTGGGTGTCTTTCGCTCCGATTCCATTTTTAAATTCGGCATATTATTGCTTAACTGCGGCATATTTTCAATACCACAATTAAGAGCTTTTAAATATGGCATATTTGCACCATGCCAAATTTAAATTTTGTTAAATGTGGCGATTGCAAAGTGCCATTATTATGCAATATTAAATGTGGCGTCATTGACACAAGTTGTGACTAATTTTGGCAGATACTGATGCCTTAATTAGGTGTTGTTAAATGTGGTATTTCGATAGAATAATAAGGTGTTAAATGTGGTACTAAATGGCAGCCACTCTTTTACCGACGAAGTGCTCGATGGACCCCCGCACGCCCCGCTTTCCCATCACGATGAAGCACCCAAGCTTCGGCGATACGACTGACAACTTTAATGCTTCGGACTACTTGACGATCGGAACTTCGTCTGCTGTGTCTCTTACTGCCGGCTACGCCCTCGGTAAGCCCGTTCGCGTGCCTGCGATGGTTGCCATGGGCATTTTGGGTACGATCGGTGGCTTTTTGTATGCGTTCCAAAACTCTGCCCAACGTCTCGAAGGCTTCAAGAAGAACTAGAGAGTAAGTATACAATGCAGCAATCATATCTGTGCTCTATTTTGGTTTGTTGTGCAGGCATTCAATCAAAAATTCGTGCAATAGAGCATAACGTGGATCTCTTCGAGTCTTTGGTTTGCAAATATCCATGTGATCAGTGTCAGAGAGTAAGTGGAATTGGTTGTGTGGGCCTCCCGGGTTGGCAGATTCTGGTAATACCACCATTGCTTTAACTCCTAGTGCTAATGGAGCAGCTTTTCCTTCTCCAAAACTTAAGGAGGGGATATCTAGTGCTTGATACGCTTTGTGCAATGCAAGTAAGTGTGGTGCGTTGGCAGAAAGATCTTTGGTAGCTGGGTGTGCTTGGATTAGAGTTCGGATTGCTTGGGCATTCACTTTAGAACTCAAGTTGGCACCAAAATGAGGTACTGCCATAAAGACTACACCTGCAGTTCGTTCAACAAGAGAACTTCCCTTTGCAAGCACAAGAAGCTCTTTGACTAATAGTCCTCCCATGGAATGGGTTATAAAGATAACTGGAGGACCATCTTTTCTGCCAATTTGTGCTGCTTCAAGAGATGCTAACATCATCTACTAACCATGAAAAACAATGTTTTCATTACATAAACTACCTTTGCACGTTCAGGAAGAGTTAAAGAAGGCCAAGGAGAACTCCAAGTAACCATACCAGCTTCATAACCCAAGGTAACAAGTCGTGATTCATTAGAGAGATCTGGTGCAAGCAGTGCTTCTGGCCAAATTGGACTATTTTCCATGTCTTTCAAAGTCATATCTGATCGCCAAGTACCTAACAATGTTAACAAATCTATTTCCCATAGAGATCAATACCAAAAGGATGTCCTCTAAGGCCATGTACAAACACTACATCAACTGTAGGCTTGTTTGAGTCTGAATTAATAGTTTTTGGTGCAATAGGATGAATTCCTTCTCGGTAAATAGGACCTTGGTTAAACTACTTGAAAGATTAAACACATAATGCTTTGATCAATATACATGAGCTGTTGATAAGTTTGTAGCTGCTCGAAAGTAGTTGGAACGAATACTTGCATTAGGTTCATCACTCCAATGTGTAATTTCATCGAAAAAAAGAGGGCCACCTTCAGTCTCATAGATGAGAATATCTTGTACATTACGATCCTAGAGAATAGATAAATCAAGTCATCTAGATTGACCATGTACTAGTTCTGTGGAAGAGTATGGGTATGCTGCAATATTAGCAAGAACACGTGCACATTGGCTTTTGATATGTGAAGAAGATGTAATTGCAACAAGAGAAAGTAAATCAACGCCACCTTTCCAAATGAAATCTGGAGCATGTTTTTCCTATGATACCATGAGCAAAAAACATGAGTAATTTGTAGTAGTACTGCAAGAATTGCCATAGCTGCCATGCCAGCTTCCATAACACTTGGGTTATACGACACTTTTACATACCCAGGAGCCGTATCATAAGACATTTGAGCAAGTGTTTCTACTTCTCTCACAGCACGAAGTTCTTCTGCATTGGTTTTCTATCTTGATTCTTTAGTTGATTTAAATACAATGTGTGTACGCGTGATGAAAACATTTCACGAAGTAAACTGAGCATCCAAGATTGTAACACTTTTTGAGATGCAGCAGAGTCTTTTTGCAATGCTAATCGAGTAAGACTATCAATTGCATTACGACGAACTGCAGATGTGCCATGAAATGTCCATTGTGTTAAAACATCGACCCATCCATACAATGGTGTTGCATCCAATTCCTAAATGAATTAAGTTGTTAATAGATTTAAATGGTAGATACCTCAGCATCAGCAAAAGGGAGATCAAGGTACTCAAATACAGAAGACATTGGTGTACTCAATGTCGTATTAAGTCCATTACTAAGTGATTCACCAAGAGTAGATACGATGGAGCACACATGCATTTGAATATCAAGAGTTGATGAAGTTGGTTTAAATGTAGAACGAGCAAGCTGAAGTAGAGCATCTTGAGCAGATTTCGAATGAACAATAATGTTTGGCATTTGTTTAGCAATAACATGAAAAGCTTGAGCACTTGCTAGTTGTAAAGTAGGTACATTTTCCATATAAGCCCATTGACAAAACTAACAAATGACGATAAAATAATTGCATGATAATAGTTTGTACATGTTGATGCCAACTTGAAATATCATTCAAAGCAATCGAACGTAGTCCAGCTAAACGATAAAGTGTAACAAGTAGATTCGCAGCAAAAGTTTGAAGTGGAGAGTGTTTTTGTGTAAGTTGCCTTAATCTTTCCAGAAAGGAATCATTTGCAAGCACAATGGATAATGCTGTGTCAAGTGAGTTATGATTTTGTGCCTCGAGAGATTGAAACAGAGCATCGAATGCGATCAAGATAAACTACATGAAGAATTGTTCAGTTTGACGTAAACATGGTAATAGTATTTACTTGACGTTCATCCAACGTAGCATTCATCATTTCCATCGTCTTGATCAAACGTTCACATGTACCATTAAGATCCTATCTAAACGATGAGAATACCATTAGGATAAATACAAATCTGACTGTCGGGATACTGAAAGGATGAGGTTCATTTAGCAATCGTTTAAGTGCAACATCAATTTTTAATCGATCAAATAATGGTAAATGGGCATCAGGTAAGTGAAATAGCAAATGCGACGTAGCATCAAGATCTAAAAACGCAACTTGCGCGCCATTTGTGCTTGCTACAGATGCAATAGCTTCCAAAATGCCTGAACAAGATCAAATTAATCGTACAGTCGTATCAAGTAGCAATACGATTTTGAAGTAGATAATCTGTAGCATTGGGCAATGTTTTCAATAAGAGATCAAGTCCTCCATGTGCCACCAATGTTTGACGAAAAGTTTGTTCATGTGCCATACTTGCTAAGATCGACGCTACTCGTTCTTCCATTGAGATACTTTCTTTCCTTTCATCTTGTTCATGAGCTATTTCTTTCAATATTCTTCCTAAGGACAACACTGCTTTGATCGATCGAAACTGTTCCTCACTCGCCAACGCTGGAAGAACTGCTATACTTAACACACATCCATACAACCAATATCTCTTTCCTTCTTTCTTCTCTCTTAACGTAGCCATTCCACGTATTTTCTTCCATTCCTTCGTCCTCATAAACGATCGCGGCACCCATCGCCATCGCTTCATCATTTTTATTACCTTCGAAGTTCGAAGTAAATGGAAAATAACAAAGTAACAGTACGACTTCGAAATGAATACATAATGTATCGTATTTCTTCATAATGTTTTCTTTATATTCGTCTATTGTTACGATGGTACTACAGAGAGAGGAAGAGTAGAGAAGATGCTATCTTTCCCCGCCAATGAAGATCTGCGACATGGAAAAAGAGGGAAATAGAAATGAATGTCCAGCTGTTTATTAAATTGTATACAAATTTTTAAATAATAAAATAAATTTGAAAAACCAAGCATATTCAACAAAAAGCTTCTTATTCATTTGTAGAGTAGATTCTTTGATTGGATTAATGTATACCGACGACCATCGAATATTCGGTTTATTAATTTATAAAGTTTTCTTTGTTGCACACACAAACGTTTCACTTCAAAAACACTACGTCAATCCCAAATAAAACAAGTATACAATCTTCAAGTATAAATCAAATGGGTATTTTTGCTTGTTTTTTTTTCATTTCCGAATTCGACTGCTCATATGCAAAACACCTCCGGCATTCTTCCTACGACATCGTCTTCTTCGACGGAATCGGCATCTTCTGTGGTGGCATCTCTACGTTTGAATAAGAGTACATGTCCAGAGGTGAAGACTACACCAAATTTGAAAGCAGTAACACCATTGGAAGCAGCAAATACGATTAAACCAAGTGAAAAGGACGTCCAACAGGGTGTGGTGCAGAAAAACAAACGAAAATGTTGGACATGTAAAGGAAAAATTGGATTGTCGGCGATTACTTGTCGTTGTGGATATACATTTTGTACACGTCATCGATATGCGGAAGAACACAAGTGCACATTTGATTTTCGTCGACAAGCGAAAAGAAAACTTGAAGAAGAAAATCCTGTTGTTGTGCCATTAAAAGTTGCACGTATCAACTAAAGAAAGAATACATTATAGAAGACTGTTAGGACAATCAACCTTTGAAAACGTAGATTACTCAGGAACCATTAACAAATTGGACGATTAAAATTATATATTGGACGATATGCCATTCTTCATACCAAGCTTTCTTTTCCGAGTGTGATTAGACAACAGTAGGCAGATGGCATCAACTACCAGATCATCTTGGTCTCTGATCGCATTTCAACACAGCCCCACAAGAAGAGAAGGAAAGTTATGGCGACTGACGCTCATCATCACCGCCACGATTACAGCCACGAACATGATCATCACCATGATCATAGCCACGATCATCACCACGATCATTCCCATGACCATTTCCATGACCATGATCATGAACATGATCACGAACATGTTCATTTAACAAACGAACAATTAGCAGAGACTGTGGCACGATTTACAAAGCGGCATGGACGAGAACCTACACGAGACGAGTACCAACAACTAATGGATCATGGCCACACCCATGAACACCTTGAACATGCTGGCGTCTTTGAACATCGTGAACCTGTTCTCGAACGTGATTATCATGAACGAGCCTTCACCATTGGGATCGGAGGACCTGTTGGAAGTGGGTATGTTCATATTCAATCACACGTAATTCTCAGTTCGTTTATTCAGGAAAACTGCACTTATGCTTGCATTATGTGAAGCATTGCGAGATAAATATCAAATTGCTGCAGTACACTATTTGTCAAGGATGTGCATAGGAATCATCTTGTTCTTAGGTGACAAACGATATTTTTACCAAAGAAGATGGGGAATTTCTTGTGAAACACAATGCTCTACCAGAAGAACGTATTCGTGCTGTTGAGACTGGTGGATGTCCCCATGCAGCAATTCGTGAAGATATTTCGGCTAATTTACAAGCATGTGAAGAACTTACCGATTTATTCAAACTTGAAATGGTTCTTGTGGAATCGGGAGGGGATAATTTAGCTGCCAACTTTAGCCGTGAACTAGCTGATTACATCATTTATGTTATTGATGTTGCTGGTGGAGACAAAGTACCAAGAAAAGGTGGACCTGGTATCACCCAAGCTGATCTTTTGGTACCTTTTTTATAAATCATACTACGAAGCTATTGCATTCTAGGTAATCAACAAGATTGATTTGGCTCCACATGTGGGTGCTAGCCTTGATGTTATGGATCGAGACTCAAAACTCATGCGAGGTGATGGTCCTACTGTGTTTGCTCAAGTGAATGTCCACCATGGGGTTGACGATATTGTCAACCAGATTTTGACTGCGTATCATCGTACATTGTAGCTTTAAACTAAGCACATGTCTTCATCTGAACCATACGCGTTGTTATCGTCTTCCGTGTACATAGGAGCGGTATCGATTTCAGGTTCATTATCATCAAAAGTTGCAACACAATCCAGTTTGCTTGTTTTATCTTTTGTTGAAAATTTCTACAAAGCATGATGCTTTTGCAATGATTTAGAACATACCACTAAACATTCAACACTAGTAGGATTGTTGGAGGGTTGTTTTGTACGTCGTGTGATGGCAGACTTTGATTTAGATTTGGCTACAGGTTGTTGCTTTGTGTTATCGCGTGCAATCGGTTGTGATGTTGGTTTGACATTCTTGACAACTTTTTCTATCGGTATATTGACTTTTTTAGCTTTTGGTTTAGATAAGACAACTGGGGGTATTGTCTTTGGAGCAGATATAGGACGTTCTTGGTTCGTACTATTATCTGTACGTGGAGTTGGTTTAGATGGGATAAAACTTGTTGGTTTAGTTGCAAGACTTGGTAGTTTAACTTTAGCTGAAGTAGTCATTATATCAAGTGGTGGTGGTGAAGGCTTCTAAATGCATTCGAAAGAAAGCTATTGAGACTTAATTTACCTTGATTTCTAAGAGATTTCTATAAAACTCGAGTTCATTTTTTGCTACAGCTTCTTGAGCTACAAGATCACTTTTGGCAGCTTTAATCAGATCATTAAAGCCAGTAATGTCCATGTCACTTCTACACATCATTTCAAGACAAGTATGTATTGGAATCTACTACTTTTCTGGTGCAGAAGGAGCTTTCTGATGCAAGCGAAGACGTCGAACAACTGCTCTAGCGTCCATGTCACTCTCAACAGGAGCGACTAGAGGTAATTTTCCATCACACATTGTGCTATTGATAGACTCAAGATGATATTATCACATTTTTACTCTTGGAATACACATCCATGAACACCTCGTGCAATCATTTGACACACAGCATCCACAGGAGCTGTGCATTCACCTGCATTCGAGTAGCTCTTGGCAGAACGAACACAGTCTGCAATGGCTTTGTCGCCTTTCTTGGGGCAGTTGCGACCACTGCCACCACAAATAGGTCCCTGGACACAATACGTAGCATCACCCACGACACTCACAGGAATGCAATCAGAGGTAGAGGATTCCAAGGCAGGTTTAGCTTCTGTCGACGAAAACATGCAGCCATAGACACCTGATGCAATGGATTGACAGGTTGCATCCGTAGGAGCGACGCACTGAGAACCGTCAACGTAGCTTTTGAGGGATTTGATGCAGTTGGCTGTTGCAACATCGCCCTTTTTTGGGCAATTGCCTTGAGTGCCACCGCAAATTGGACCTGCAATGCAGTATGTAGCGTCTCCAACCACACTAACACTGGTGCAACCAGCAATTGTGGGAATTGGTGCAACAGATGGGCTAGTAGTAGTAGAGTTCGGTTGCGTTGTTGGTGAAATCGTGGTGGTGGTGGCTGTAGGCACTGGTGCTGGAGCTGTCGTCGAGTTATCCGAAGGATTGGGTTGTGTAGTAGTCACGGCAGGTGTAGAAGTCGTGACATTGGTACTGGTTGGAGCTGGTGTCGCCGTTGGATTTTGCGTGGATGGAGTCTGCGTTGGTGCAGGAGAAGAAGTCGAACCCAATGGCGTTGGTGCTGGTGTCTGTGTTGGAGAGTTAGTTGGTGCATTGGTTGGAGCATTGGTTGGCGCATTGGTGGGGGCATTGGTTGGTGGAGCAGTCGTAGGCGAGTTGGTGGGGCTTGAGGTAGGTGACGAGGTAGGTGCAGTTGTTGGTGTTGTTGTTGGTGCAGAGGTTGGTGTTGTTGTTGGTGTCGATGTTGGAGCTGATGTAGGAGGAACTGTAGTTGTTGGTGTAGACGTCGTGGGAGGTGGTGTCGAAGTTACGGGTGAGCGATCACATACCAAATCTGCACCCTGGCAAGTTTGGTAAACAG
>JNBS01000480.1:0-29351 GCA_002081575.1 Thraustotheca clavata | reverse complement strand
TCTTTCACTATATAGGTATTGGTGTTTAGTTAAACAGTATATTGGTAACAATATACTGTTACAAAGTACGTCATCCGAAGAAAAGCGAAGATCGAAGTACAAGATCATATGCCGATCTTGAAGGTTCTGAGAACGGTCTTGAAAGGGCGTGATCTTACAGTTATAACAGACTTTTCTCATTCTGGTTTTGCCATGGAATTTATAAATATTTATGAATAAGCAATGACAAAGAAGCTAGTGTGCATCGAGATTCCTGGTGGCAGCGTGTTGGGGGTGACGATTGACGATAGTCTGTCTGTGGGCCATTTGAAAAAGATAATCAAGGAAAAGAAGATGTGTGATTTTCCTGCCGATAAACTGGAACTTTACATTGCAAAGAAGAATGGTGAGTGGTTGAAGTCCAAGGGTGCTGACGTAAAGGAGTTGAAGAAAGGTGTCGTATCCGATGATATAAATGCTCTTATGCATGATTCCTTGGAAATGGACCCAGCCGACACTATCGAAATGTATGACTTCCCAGACACTCCTACTGCCGGTAATATCCATGTTTTGATTCAAGTACCAACAGTCAAGAACGATGCCAATGATCAAAGGGTGGAACCATCATCACTAAACAAGTTAATGACTGTTATAAGTGATTTAAGAGATACAATTGAAGAGGATCGAAAAAGGAAGCGATCGGTGTACTCGATTTCAAGTTTGAATTCGATACATCTGGAAGACATGAAGCGAAAGTTAAATGTTAAGCCTTACCTCATTGAGCCTGATGAAATAGAGGATACATCTATTGAAAATTATTCATGGATTCCGAACGTTGCTGAAGACCACCCGCTTCAAAAGTCTGCTTATTTAAATTATATCAAGGACAACTTGGACTCCCTTTTGAACACGGGTCGTTATCAATTGGACGATGCTGCCCATGACGAAAATTTACTGTCGCTCTCGGATCCACGGCTTCCTTTTCGAGTGAAAGGTACTACGGATGTTATCTTCGCTAAACGCCGAGAAAAATGGCCACCAAGTAAGCTATTTGGGGCCTGTCTCGTCATCGTACTCAAGAAAGAAATAAAAGAAACGAGTTTTGACCAAGCCATGGCTCAACTCATTTGTGCCAGTATCAAAGCTCCGTCGGGCTCATATCCAGTGAGTTTATTGACAGATTTGAACAACGATTGGTACTTCTTTTGGTTTAAAGAAGTTGAAGACATGAAATACTTGGTTTCTATGCGATTGAACTATCCCAAAAATGCGTTCGACTTCATCAAGGAAATTGCGCTGGCGGAAAGAGACAAACCACTTAAGATTCCGTTCACTGATCAATCGTTCAAAAAATTGAAGGTGGACGATTTTATGCAGATGCCCGCCGATGCCAGTGATGAATTGATGGAGCGATATGAATTGATGTCGGATGTGCTGGAACCTGAATTTTTGATGGAGAGAAGACGCGAATATTTCCTGCACCAAGTAGCAAAGAGCCCAATGTTTTCTCACATGTATGTGTGAGCACTTATTGTAGGATCATAAAATTGATACCCATCTTCATCAAATTCTGGCTCATCAAACTCTTCTTCGTTATATTCAACATCCAAAGTTCGCGCTCACGTTCCTCAACCATTAGTTTCTATTTGGTTGTGATTACATGATCTTTGAATGGGATACGATCGACTTGCGGGAAATTAGCCCACATATATACTTACAAGAGCCTAATCTCTAAATGATATAGATATATATTCCAGACGAAGTAATCCTGAAGTTCGGCTGTCTACATGTGAGTTGTTGGCTTTCATCCTGACATACGATGAGTTCTACTCTGATGCCCATCCTTGACAAAACCAGTCCCTATTGTGTAATGCACTTGTCTTCTAGTGTTTTCTTCCTATACTTACGGCGTGATTCCTCCAAGAAATGTGTCTATTAGCTATGGTTTTATTATTATACTCGAAGTTAACTTGCTTTCACTCATTCGAGCATCTCGATGGGATACTGAAATGGAAGCGAATGAAGATGAGGAAGACGTGAATGAA
Source organism: Thraustotheca clavata (assembly GCA_002081575.1). Lineage (NCBI taxonomy): Eukaryota > Oomycota > Saprolegniomycetes > Saprolegniales > Achlyaceae > Thraustotheca > Thraustotheca clavata. The sequence goes on along the minus strand of JNBS01000480.1, from coordinate 27,327 downwards.
GGTGAAGATGAAGTCCCAATGTTCTGCAGTTTAACACTGGCTGATTGATCTATTGTCCAGACTTGACTTTCCATGTAATATCATGTTGATGTTTTCCTTGTCGCACTCGTGGGGTTTTGCTCCGCCTATCTGCAGCATTTAGGAGAATAGCTCAAGGCTGCTGGATGGGGTGAATAGAGGCTAATTTATGCTGCAAATAGTCGTAGTATTGGTTAATTCTCTCATTTGTCTGTAGATATTAGGACGATTGAAATGGATGAAATCTATACTATAAGTTATGTTTTTGAACGATTAGGGTCGTCGTGGGGTTTAGAGATGACTTATCAAATCCCGAGATAATGAAGGGAAATGAATGTGTTTTCTGTCAGATGTTCTAGGATGGGTTTAACGTGTATTAGAGACGATTATATTATTCAGGGTTATGAAATCCCGTTAAGCTATACTACTGGTAGGTCCATTTGAAGATTATCCAAGTGCTTGTAGATGGTGTTACGAGCAGTCCTACATACAAATGGTCATTTGGCTGGGTCCAGTATGCAGCATAAATAAATTAGACACCAAAGTATCGAATTATTTGAACACTCCTGTAATCGTTAATGTCAATTTCTCTTTTCGCAAGCTTGAGAATTTGTATTCGCTCAAACCTTGTTGATAAAAATGAATATGGCATTTGTAGAAGAAAATTGCGTGGATCATCATCACGATCAGGCAATCGGGGTAATGTAAGACGGAAATATCCCAAGTACTAGAGTTTGCATGTGTTTGCCCACTAGGTAATCTCTGGCTAACGTTTTGTAAATAGTCAAGTACTTCTGGAAAACATTTTGTTGCGTTTGATGAGCAAGCATTTAAAAGATCAGTGTATTGCATTGGCTCCCATGGGTATGGTTCTGAGACGTATGCTTTCAATGGCCTAACCAAAAAGTAAATTGACATTATATAGTAGCAATACATGATAGCGACATTTAGAAACATTATGAAGCTTATAAAAATTAATAGCTTATTGAAATAGACTGCATAGGTGACTGAACCTAATTATGGAGCGACATGGTTAGCACGGACTCGTGTTGTCATCAACGTTGAATTGAAACTCAAGTCACTAGCAATTAAAATGTACAACTGAACTTGCTCTTGAGTCTAAAATACTTATACTAATAGTTATAATTACGGTATAAATAATTATAAAATTGTACATGACAATTTTTCCAAGAGACGTATAATTGGACTTGGTGGAATACGTATTAGATTCCATGAGATTAGCTTTGTGTTTATTGTCTAGTAGTTAACGCAAAATTCGATATGTAGTTGTACAATTTGATTTGTCAGTATCAGGAAAATACGTTAGCAATTTTAACTATTAATAATTGCTAACATGGCAATTGCTAGTTCTTGAATGTACCTGTTTTATGTAAATAGCACACGGGGTTGATAGCATCAATAATAATTCAATTCAGTATTTCATGTGACTTAATAAATGAAACTCGATAAAAAAAAGAAAATTGAAATTGATTTAATAACATATATACGTAATATGATACAATAGATCAGTTTTGGTGCTTTAGGTAGTGTAGTGTTATAAACAACCCATGGTGAATTATAAGCATCATATATAAGTCTTACTTCATCTTTTTCAAAGCAAATTCTTCCCACAGCAGCAGTTAAATCAGTAGTAGTTAAAATGGTATGAGTGTAATCTAGGCACGAGAGTAAACTTAAACAAACGCTCGTATGTCGATTACCAAGACCAAAACTTATGTAACAATCACCACCTCGTTAACTCATACCCAAACATCGTTTATACTTGCGATTATAAGCAAAAAGTTGGTATATGCTTCCACCTTTTTATTACTGGTGGTGCTGACAACTTCATAAAGTTAAAATAATGTGTTAACCTGTGCTTAACGTCATTCGTCTCATACGATACAAATGACTGTGATTGATCTCGTCGACTTAAACATTTCGGAAGAAACCCATAAACCACCGGCAACATACCGATAGTCAAACTGTAAACTATCACAGGAAATGTAGATTCAATTGAATCTTCATCTTTTGCTAGTGTTTTAAATAGTCGGTAATATAATTCAATAAATGGTAAAATTTGACAAAGTAGATTTGTCAATGGACCAGCAGATATCATGACAACCATAGCAGTAATTGTTGGGTCAGCGTCATTAAAACTTTTTTCTCTTTTCATTTTCTTTAGTATATACGATATCATGATTAAAGAACCATAAGCCATCCAAAGCATTCTAGAAAGATAAAAACATGCTTGTAGACATATTTTCATATCCTGCAATTAATCAATACGAAACATTGCGCGACTGACATAATCAATACTAACCCATATATGAATGATAAATAGAATCGACACCAACGGATTCAGCAAAATGATACTTGTGGGATCGTCAATAACAATTTCAATGCAATCTGTAGGAATTGCATCTTCAATGCCAGAAATTTGTAAGTTTGTAAGTAAATGATAGTAGTGTCGATAATATTGCTGCCACATATAAATCATTATGTAAAAGGTTAAGCAGCATCAATATGACCATTTGAAGATTAACCATGATCGGGATGCTGTCTGCTGAAAAAAAGCAAAGTATAATTTATCATTAGGCTCCTTCCAATATAAAACATAGTTGAAAGCAATGCCAAACATTCGATCAATACAAATACTGCGAAAGTCGGTAACATTAATTTTTCTGTTGACAAGCTTAATTATTTGATCTAGCTGAAATCGAGTAAGAAAGATTGAGTATGGCATTTCCAATAAAAAATTGGACGGGTCATCATCTGGGGATGGTAATTTTGGCAATTCAAATCAAATGATATCCCAACTATCCTCATCAGCTTGAGATTTGGTTTTTGAAATATCCTATAGCCACTGGAATGCATACAGTGACATTAGATGAACAAGTTGCAAAAAACTCGATAGACTCAATGGGAGACCATGGAAATGATTCTGATATATACGCTTTTAAGTGGCCTAGTAACATTAATCAGGAAATATATGTACAGCAGTAATATTACATGAGAGCAACGTTAAGAAACATGATAATACTCATGAATATCGAACGCTCATTAAATTGAACATTATATCTAAACGGGCCTACCGTTGGAGCCACAGAAGCTGAAGCTCGTGTCATCCCAAAATTAAACAGGGCGCACGAAACTCCGGTTACCTAAATTTGCATTAGCAAACCTTTTTCCTGCTTAGATTTTCTTTATAATAAGATGTATAAGAAACATTAGGCAAAGCTTAAACCTATTGCAGTGTGCCACAATATTCAAACAAGAGAGCCGATAAAGTATTTAAATAGTAAAGTGATATAAGTTTTGAACTGTAGCCTCGGCGTATTTTGCTGCATTTTTGGACATATAGGTTTATGCTGTCCAAGGTGAATTATCTGCACCACGTTCCAAGCGAATTTTATTTTCATCTAAATAGAGCTGACCAAATGCAGTTTTTGGTTTTGTTATGGATGGGATATGATGATTTGTATCAATTGATGATAATAAACTGAGTCGAACACTTGTGCGTTTATCACCAACGCCAAATAATAAATAGCAGTCAGTGCCGCGCTGACTAATTGCAAGATTTTGTTTGTATTTACAATCTTGTGCAAATAGTTGGTATAAGGTTCCACCTTTAACAATGCAAGCTGGCTCCGATAAGGACATGAAATTAAAGTGGTGCGTAAATCGGTGTTTAATATCGTTCATCATAAATGAGCCATAAGCAACAGAAGAAGACACACGACGACTATGACATTTATGCAACCACTTAGAAGTCAACCCAAATGAAATTGGAAGAGACCCGATAATTATAGTGTATAGCACAATAGCAATTGAAATTTCGTTTGAGTTGGTATCTCTAGCAAAACACTGAAATATATAATAATACAATTGAACAAAAAATATTGCCTGTGCCTGTACTTTTGTGAGTGGACCAACAGCAATCATGACAGCCATTGCAGTAAGAGTCGGGTCTGCTTCAGTAAAGCTTTTTTCTTTGTGAATTTTCTTTAAAATATACGATATCCCATTCAAAGTACCATAAGCAAACCAAAGTGTTCGAGATAAGTAGAGACAAGCTATCGCAATCTCATGTGCTACAACAAGTTGATTGAGCTTTGCAATAGCAACAGAGATATATTCCATACTGACCCAAACATCGATAACGAAAATGATCGACACCATAGGATTCAAAAGGATTATACTTGTCGGATCACCCATGACAATTTCAATCGAATCTGATCTCAAAGCACCTTCTAGTCCAAAAGCTCTTAAATTCTTTGCTAAATGGTGGTAATGTTGAAAATATTGATGCCACATACGTGCAATGATATAAATACAAAATCCAATTCGGTATGAAAATTTGAATGCTACCCAAGATAATGTAGTTGTTTCTTTGAGAAATCCAACGTAGAGAGTATTGTTTGGCTCAGTCCAAAAAACAGCATAGCTAAAGGGAACACTAAAGATTAATTCTGCTTGTATAGTGCGAAATTCACTGATATTGATCTTTCTCTGAACAATTTTACTCACAAGGCTTTGTTCATACGGTGTATAAAAATTATAAAATGGCATTTCAACAAGATAGTTAAAAGGATCTTCATCTTTTGAAGGCAAGGGTGGTAAAGTAAAGCGAAATACATCCCATTGACGACCTTCAATATGTGTTTTATCAACTGGCATACCTTGGCTTTTATTATGTATGTAGTCTAATACTTGAGGCATACAAAGTATAACATTTGGAGAACATGAAGCTAAAAATTGAGTTGGTTCCATAGGTTTCCATGGAAATGGTTCGGAAATATATGCTTTCAATGGCCTACAAATGTTATTTTTTGTATATAATAATCCATAGCATTTACATTATGGCGACATTTATCAACATGATGAAGCTTGCAAACACTGAACGTTTATTAAAGTAAACACGGTAAAGGGCTCCAACTACTGCTTTTGGTGGACTTGGAAATATTCGATGAGATATCGACAAAATTCTGCCTGATGAAGGACCATACATATGAACAAATGCACTATTTATTACTGTAAAAGTTACGATACTATAGATATTTAGTTTATAAGAAACGCATAAAACACTATTGTTATTCTAAAGCATGAGTAGATAAAATTTATGTATATATCATCATGACAAGGATAAAGACTAATTAAATAAATAGTAGCATTCTCGATATCATATATTTACTTATCGGTCATACCAGGATACTTTGTCTTTCAACTATTTTCAATTTTCATCAAAATGATATTTTTGAGATAATTAAGCGAGCCATTGAGACCATGAACTAAATGAACTCGATCCTTTACAATATTAATTCGACTGACTGCTGCAGTTGTATCAACATTTGATGTTTAACATCCAAACATAAAATCAAACTTAATAAACGTAAACTAGTTCGTTGATTGTCCTAATCAAATAGGATAAAGCAATCTGAGCCACGTTTACTCATACCAAGGTAGCTTTTATATTTTCGATCACTAGCAAAGAGTTTATACAAACTTCCACCTTTTATAATAGAAACTGGCCCAGATTAGGTCATCATATTGAATCGATGTGTTAGTCATTGCTTAATGTCATTTATCATGAAAGAACCATAAGATATTGGTAAAATTGTAGTCATTGTTGGTGCTGTTCGAGATTTGAACAATCGAATATCTCGTGGAAACAACCCAAAGGTAAGCGGAAGAGTGCAAATGATAAAAGTATAAAATATTGCTGCCAATGCAACTTCATTTGAATTTGGATCTGATGAAAAAGCAATAAAGAGATTGTAGTATAATTCTACAAAAAAGAGAAAATGAGACTGTAAATTGGTAATTGGCCCAGCAGCTATCATGACACTAATGGCTGTGATTGTCGGATCTGCTTCATGAAAAGCTCATTCATTGTGAAGCTTTTTTAGTAAATAAGATTCGGCTAATAATGTACCATAAGCAAACCACAAGGTTCTTGAAAGTTAAAAACAAGCTATTGCAAAAAGTCGGATATCGGCAAATTGCTCAACTCAATAATGGCACGATTTACAAATTCAATACTTATCCAAAAATCAATGATAAATACAATTGAGACGTATGGATTTAACAAGATAATACTTGTAGGGCCCCCCAAAACAATTCTTATCGGCTCAGTAGGTTTAGCACCTTCGATTCCTATTTTTTCAAATTTGTAGCTTACTGCAAGTAATGACAATAATATTACTGCCACATGCAAAACATTATGTACATACTAATACAACATCGATAAATCCATTAAGTTAAGCCACTCTTGTGTTGTAGTTGCCCGAATAAGTCCAAAGTACAAAGTGCCATTTGTGTCAGACCAATAAACTGCATATATAAAATCTCCACTGCAAAATCGATTAACTTGAATGCTTTTTAATTCACTAGCATTAATTTCTCTTTTCACAAACTAACTTGATAGCGTTCAGCTTTAGTATAAAAGAGAGAGTACGGCAATTGCAACAAATATTCATTTGGATCTCTGTCTTTAGCAGGTAATTCTGGTTGTACAAATTGATATAAATCCCAACTTTCAAGACTCAAATGCGATTCAGACTCTTCCAGAGTTTGACTTTTATTTTTAAATTAGTTGAGTACATCAGGCATACACGCAGTCACATTTGGTGAACATTTAGCTAAAATATCTGTGTGCACCTTAACATCCCAAGGAAAAAGCCCAGAAACATAAGCCTTTAATGGTCTACACTGAAATAAGTTAATGCGATAAAGTAGCTAAATACACACATTCACAAACATTATAAAGCTGATAAATATTGATCGCTCGTTAAACTGCAGGATGTATTGCTCTGATGCTGGGTTTGCAAGTACAAACAGTGTCGGAGAGTTTGATGTCAAGCCCATGATAGAAATAATAAAAAGTCTTTATTGATGTTAAAATATAATTCCTATTATAATTTCGGTCCTCAGTTATTGTGCCTTTATAAATATTCTATTGTATGTCCACCAAAAGTTATCACCATGAATAGCCAATAGCCAATACATATTTATATTCTTGATACGATATGAATCCTTATATATCGAAAAAACAAACCGAGCATGTACAAAGTGTGTCAAGCTGTGAGTGCAACAAAGTTTACATTTCATTATATAACAATGGCAATAAGCATATTGCTATTTAAACTTTTGTGTTTTGGTTCATGCTACCCACGGTGAGTCGTAGGTACCATGAACTAGCCGTACTTCATTGTTTTTAAAATATAAGCGACCCACAGCTGCTGTCTTATTGATGATAGTAGGGATATGGTGAGAAGGATCAATACACGATAGCAGAGTCAAACGAACACTTGTACGTTGATTTCCAGTACCAAACAACAAGTAGCAATCAGCTCCACGCTGGCTCATGCCTAAATTTCGTTTAAACTTTCGATCCAGTTCAAAAAGCTGATAAATACTTCCTCCTTCCACGATAACTGCAGAGTCTGAGAGAGTCATTAAATTAAAGCAATGGGTTAATCGGTGTTTAATATCGTTCATCATGAATGAACCATAACTAGCTGTTCGTGATGTACGATATTTTTGAATCCATGTAAAATGTTTTGAAATAAAGCCAAAGTTTATTGGAAGTGAGCCAATGATAAAGGTATAAACAATAGCTGACAATGCTACTTCGTTTGAGTTTTCATCTTTCGAGAGTGCAAGAAAAAGATAATGATACAAATCGATGAAAAACATAATATGTGACTGAACATTTGTAATAGGACCTGCAGCAATCACTACTGCCATTGCAGTTAAAGTAGGATCAGCCTCTTCAAAGCTTTTTTCCTTGTGGAACTTTTTTAGTAAATATGATACTCCAATCAAGCCCCCATAAGCAAACCACAAAGTTCGTGAAAGATAGAAACATGCCACTGAAAATAAACCAATATCAGAAACTTGATTTACTCGTACAATAGCTCGGTTTATAAATTCAATGCTGACCCATACATCGAGTATAAATACAATAGATACGTAGGGATTCAAAAGAATAATGCTTGTTGGATCCCCCACAACGATATCAATTCTATCGGTCCTTGTTACTTTTTCAAAACCAAATGCCCGTAAATTAGCAGCTAAGTGGTAGTAGTGTTGATAATACTGTCGCCACATATATGCCATAATATATATACAAAAGCAACACCGGTATGCCAGCTTAAATGTTAACCACGCTCTAGTTGTTGTAGCATTGAGGAACCCAATGTAAATGGTGTCGTTAGACTCAGTCCAAATCATAGCATAATTGAAAGTAACACCAAAAAAGCGATCGACTTGAATGCTTCGAAAATCGCTAATATTTATCTCTCGTTTAACTAGTTCAACAACTTGTTGTCGTTCAAATGGTGTGTAAAATAATGAGTAAGGTAATTGTAAAAGATAATTGCGTGGTTCATCATCTTTTGACGGGATTGGTGGTAATAGAAATCGTTAAATATCCCAATCCCCACCACCTCCATGGAATTGCTGGTCTGACATTGTAAGGCTTTTGTTTTGAAAATACTCAAACACTAAAGGGATACATGATGTCACATTCGGTGTGCACTCAATCAAAAAGCTTGTTGACTCCATCGATTCCCAAGGAAAAGGTTCTGAAATATAAGCTTTCAGTGGCCTAGTATCAGTAATTACCAAAGTTGTTAAGAAGTCATTTTACATGATAGCCACGTTTATAAACATAATGAAGCTCATGAATATTGATCGTTTATTGAAATGTACATTGTATGGTCCCTCAAGAGGCAATGGGGCTACTGATGAGCTACGGGCAGCAAGTATCAGCCCATTCATCAATCAGTTAGACAGTGCAACAGAAAGTTTCATAAAAAGTTTCCAACGACATACACCAACTTTTATGATGGAAAGTGATTAAAGGCAAGCTTTTCAAACTAACTCAAAGAAATTCTTCGCAACTGCTTTATCTTTTTCAATGTTGCTCAACTCAGTCATTCACGAAAATTACAACGATGATCTATCATCTTGTGACCGCCTTATTTTTTACTCAATTGGTATTTGCTGCTCAACATTGTGAAAATGGTGCAACTTGTGGATATGGCAAATTACATAAATGCTACAACCCGTCTGTAGAAGGTTGCTGTGATACTCAAGTATACCTGCTCCATGGTCGTAGTGGTGCTAATGGCAATGAATTTGGGCAGCTAAAGTGTTGCCGAAATCCTTCAGGAATTTTTTATGTGGCTGTGAGATGCAGTGGAGGCGATGAAGTGGCCTTGACTAAACGACCACAAGCTCAGCAGGCTCAACAGCTACCACCTGAAAATACAACAAAGCCGCCAGGAAATGGTACGGCACCAACGACTGCACCAGCTAATGGTACGACACCAACAACTGCACCAGCTACAACCACACCAGTGACTACAGCACCAGCAACAACCCGTCCGGTAACCCCACCACCAACAACAGCAGCTCAAACTACAGTACCAACAACTGCGTCACCAGCATCAACTACGTCTACAGTCCCAACTTCTGCTCCAACTCGTGCCACAACGACAGCACCAACTTCGGGAACTACAACAGCCCCTGGTAGCACCACGAAAGCACCATCTTCGGCAACGCGCCTGGCTACGTTTGGGTGTGGTATTTTGATTGTAATAGTTAGTGCTATTAATTTCTAATTAAGATTGCACTTTCTTGGCACAGTCTAATTGTAGAACATTAGACCTCAATTAGAGATCTGGTATTTGTATATGTATTACCGTCCTACATATCAACTTAAAAGTCCGCCGTATAAACAACACTTGTCGGGGGCCCAAACCTTCCGCTCATCAGCAGTAGCTCCTATTCTTGGGCCATCAAAGTATACTATTTGATTTAACATACGATCTATCGCGATCAGTATTGTTATGTTCTTAAATGTTGCTATAATGTAAATCACTAGTTGGTTGTCAATTTTCACATTTTCTAGGCCTATGAAAGCTTACATTACTGAACCATTTCCATGGGAACCGATTGAATCAACAGATTTTTTAAGTGCTTGCACGCCGAATGTGACGTCGTGTCTGTCTCTTGTATTGAGTTATTTCAAAAACCATAGCAAATCAATGTCGGACTTAAATCAGATGCAAGTGCTGGTAGTTGGGATATCTACCGATTTGGCATGCCACAATTAGTCGATGATCCACGTGAGTTTCTCTTAAAAATGCCAAACGCTCTCTTTTACACGCCATTTGAACATCAGAAGGTTATAGCACTAGTTCTCAAACTATAAACAATTCCAATTTCCAAAAACATTCAAGTTGATCAGTTTCTTGGCATAAATACAATTATTGTATGTTATGGATAGAGTTTAATGATACTCTTTACTTTGGATTCATTCGGGCAGCAACAACGCGAGCTTAGATGATATTTAAATGGAGCGTACCGATGTTTTTTTGTACCTATTATGAATTATATGTGGCATGAATACAATCAGCACTACAGTCATTTCATGATCAACCTTTAAATATTTGGTTTTGATGGTGCTCTACCAACAGATACATTAAAAATTATTGTTGGTGATCCTACTAGCATAATTCTCTTGAATCCTCTCGTTTCATTTATATTTGTTATTGATGTATGGGTTAGCGTCGAATTTATTAGTAGAGCAATTGTTAGTGTTAATCAGTTGGTTGACTTTCGTATGTTTGCAGTTGCAAGCTTCGGACACTATGGTTTGCTTATGGTGCATTAATTGGAGTCTCTTATCTACTAAAAAACTACATAAAGAGAAGTGCTTTGATGAAGCTGATCCAACCTTAACAGCAATAGCTGTTATGATAACTTCTGGACCGATAACAAATGCCCAGTCACTCGCACTTGTTTCCTTTGATTTGTACTATTACATCTTTCTAGCCTTCTCTAACAATGAAGATACAAACGAAGCGACATTGACTATTGTGGTTTACACATTGCTCATTGGTGCTCTTCCAATAACTTTTGGGTTTCTTGCGTAGAATCTACCCAGGTGCTACAAGCAAAGAGGTGGTTCTAATTCTTACAGGGCTTTTGCAATGAATGACATAAAACTTCATTTAATTACTTGCTTCAATTTGAAGTCCTTTTCTGATCCAGCAGCAATCGTGCGAGGAGGTAGCCTATATGAACTATTTGCGCGAGAGAGAATTTTAAGCAAAATCTTGGTATGAGTCAGCGTGGTGCAGATTGCAGGAAAAAGTCGAACAAGTGTGCGTTTGAGTTTGCTCTCTTGTTTGGACCCTCAACACCAAATTTCAACTACAATTGATATGACTGCGCCGGTTGGGCGCGTGAGGCTTGAAAAAGATAGTATTCATCTGGTACATGGAGCGTACAATCCCCTTGGACAGCTTAGCACAATTGTAATATGTAATTGATATCACTCAAGTAAAAACAACGAATATAGTGTGATGTAACTGGTACAAGTTACAGGTTTCCAAACTGCGTCTTTCTAAGAGTCATAGAAAGACTGCAATGAGTCATGATGAAGATGATGATATTGACTTTGATTCAGCGTTTGATACTCATTTCTTTGACAAAAACCCTTCAAACCATCCAACGCCTCAACACAAAGATAACAAGCACATTGGAACTAAATCAACTGATATTGACGTGTTATGGGATAACATAGAATGTCATAACCAAGATGGGCCAATGCTTTCAGAAAATAGCATTTTCTCCACAAGTAAAGTTCATGCTGACAAAGATGTAAAACTAGATCCAAGAAGTACAAAAGAAGGCTCGACCTTACCACCAATTCCAGCGACCATAAACTTCGAACATGAAAACAAAATCTCAAAAAAAGACCATCTTCCTTTGATCAGTGAAGAGTTTACAGCCTCCAAGACAACTAACGAAGGCATTATTAGCGATGTATCAATAGATAATGCAAATCCAAGTTTGCCAGCTGAAGACAACAAAAAATGGCAACACCTCTTTTCAGCTGAAGAAGATAAAAAACTCAAGTCAGAGCCGTCACCAAGTTTCAGAAAAGAGCGAAAATCAACATCAGCAATCCCTGAAGACCACTCACTTCATAAAAGTCTTGATGAATCCAAGCGCCAGGAACTATGGCAATCTCTTCACAATACTTCGGGGGTATCGATGATTAACATAGCTCCAGTTAAGCGTGTTTCATATAACCACATTGTTGAAGACAAACCAAAAAAGACAACAGACCCAGTTATTTTACAGACTATTGATCAAAAGTTGGCATCATTTGCATCTTACTTGGGCGAGACAAATGTGTTAAAGAACGAACTGGAGGCTGCACATTTGGCATCCGGTGCTTTTGAAGAGAAAGTTTGCCATTTACAATCAACTTTAAACGATCTCGAAGGCAAAAATCTTGAACAACAGAATTACATAGCACTGTTGAAAAACAAACTGAATGAAGTTCAAAAAGTTGTACAAAATTTGACACTAGAAAAGTCAACCTGGGAGCATGAACGTGAAAAGTTGAAAGTACAACGTGAGTCTGTCAAACAATATCATATCAACCAATTTATACAGAGAAGAATCCAAAAAATACTCTCACTGCACTGGAATGAATGGAAACAAGTTGTTCACAACCAATTCCATCGCCAAGCTCGTGCCACCAGCAAAATGGCTGTCATTTTATTAAGCCACGCTGAAAAACGACATCAACTTGATCGAGGGCTACACTGTTTAAGAAGTTTTGGATGTGTACAAGCTGAACAACACCAAACTTATATGGCAAACTCAATGCTAGTGGAATATCGTCGACATGCAAGAGAGACATCATTGCAGTGTCTTTCACTTGTACTAAATCAAATTTGTCGAGTTTGGCGAAAAAATGCAATAAAATCGGCCTTTAGACATTGGAATACCAAGATAACAACTTATGCCCAAGAACAAAAGAATCGACATCAATTGCTTGAGCGTTTGTGTCAAATTGTGCAGCGTGTTCAAACTCAAGGAGTTCGAAGTTGTTTTGAAAAATGGATGCGATTTAATCAGCAATTTGAATTGCAAAAAGCTATGAGTACTGCTTCAAGTCAAATTGAAGCATTTCAAGAAGCAAAGGAGTGCATATTTGAGCTTTCTCGACAAAAAACTAAACTAGAAGATGCTGTTAAAACACTCGAAAACCAAAGTTTGAGTAGCAATGATACAATTACTGAACTCAAAGCTGAATTGCAACTTAACAAACATGGTTTTGTTGTACTTGCTGTTCGGCGTCTTGACAAAGAATGGAGTTTAAAATGGTGGTTTAACAATTGGAAATTATTCAAATCAATCTCTAAAGCTACAAAATCGCTGGAAACACAAGTTTCAACACTCCAAACACAAGTTGATGAACAAATAAAGTTTACCAAATCACTGGATCAATACAACAAAGTGCTACAAAGTGATGTCGAACGCTATCAATTTCTAACTCATGATTCTCGAGTTGCTGTGGAAGCGTTAACCAAAAAGCTGCTACGAGAAGAAACACGAACTCAAGAGTGTATTCAATCTCAAAATTCATTGCAAACTATGATAGATGGACTTTGCACTGTGCAATCAACATCATTAAGATGGACATTGCCATATCCACTTTTGCTTGTTGGAAAAGAACTTTTGGTGGAAAAATTAACTCAAATCTTCAGTATTCACTCAGATGAATTACATGACGAAAGGCACATGTCATGGGATTCATGTTATGAACTTGTGCAGTCAACTTTATCTCAATCAGAAACTAGTCCTACCGATACACTAGAAACTTTATCCCAACTTGAAAGTTTCTTTCCCAGTAGATCAATGAGTTTACCAGACTTTGTTCGAGGTCTACAAGCTTACATTAACCACGTTCATTTACAGACAAAAGACCCATCGTTAGAATCACAATTGAGTCAATTTTGGAGAAATTTGCTTCAAAATCAACTTGATGACAACCAAGGCTCATGGACTCGTAAAAACAAACTGAGTGATGATATTATTCAAAATCAAGAGAAGCTATTAGCTGTCCTCGAACATGAGACTGCGGTCGTAGAAAGAGCCGTCTTGGAAAAGGCATCACTTAAACATACTTATCCGACTGACACAGTACCAGAGCCATTAACTGTACCTGCTACTGATGATACCATGGCTTGGTTTGATTTACCACAAGTTCGTGACCTCATTCTTGCATACCAAGTACCTCTGGTGCAGCTCTACCAAAAGTATTCAACCCATTATTACAATTCACCACTTCCTTCATCATACACAACTCCATTTGAACGACAGCTAAATAGATGCTTGCCAAATACAATGGCGATGCACCTTCAGGGCCTTGTCAAGTTATTCGAGGACTTGAAACTTTACCCTGTGGTCTTTACTTCAGAGGTTGTAGCTCAATTGTTTGGTAACGAGATTGAGCATACAAATGATGATAAAGTACTCACGTGTCATAACTTTATCAAAGTGTTTGGGGCTTGTATTTTACACACATACGCCTCTCGCTCAACAAGCATGTCGATACGAGAGAAGCTCCATACATTCTTTTACGAGTTGGATCTTAATCGCTTTCCATCGGCAGCAACAACAAGTTCGACAAGCAGCTTTCGGAATCCTAAACCATGTTATGTTGGTCAAGAAGTTGAGACTGTTCTGTGGCCTCTTTTTGATTATTTTGCCACGGGTGGTGAACGTTCCAACATGAATGAGGAAGCAAGGATTAGCATGACAGTGGCAAAATTCTGTCGATTTATGACAGAAATTGCTGGTGTGGATAAAGAAACTTGTCGGACGGATGGAGAACTCATGTTTCGAAAAGCAGTACGTATTAGCAGAGGAAGCACATTGGCATCTCGAATGGTCTTTGACGAATTCTACATGGGCATCTATTACATGCATCAATTAAAAGACACCACACGCCGATACGATTCTCCTGGTGATGCCCTCAAAGAATGGATGGCGCAACTTTAAAAACCTTGAGATAGTGTATAGCAATAGAGAATTTTAAGCATTAAGACATGCTTTCACTTACGTACTTGAGAGCAGCTTCAAACATCGTCAAGAAATAACCAGTCTCTCCAAGCATTTTTGATGGATGAATCATAGCACCAAGAAATTCTTTAGCAAAATATGGACGTTTAAGTCCACTATGAACGACAACAAAAATGTGAATCGGCAAAAAATCATCAGCATTCATTGCTGACATGGATTTCGTGTACGCAATGCCTTTTTCTTGACATGCACGAAAGATTTCACCAGCTGACAGTACAAGCTCTTTCAGCTTTTCACACGGTAGCATTCGTTCTTCCATCATACTTAAATGATAACACGCTTTTCCCCAATTACAGTCACTTTGAAGATTTTCAGGAATGCCAAAATAGCTTTGAGGATGTCCATAAAGACGTTGTTCCATTGTTTGTGTCACCTTGGCTTCAAGAGCTTGATCAATAGTCAATTGCACAAGATATTTAATTTGTTCTTGTAAAGGAACCATCACAGCATCTTCGACGGTAACATGGACAATATCTTCAATAGCTTCATCAACTTCTTCAATAGTATGTGTATCACTGAGAGCAGCCCCAATAGTTCTTCGGTATTGTGGCTCCAAGGTATCTAACACATACTTTTGTATTTGTGTAGTGACTGATCTTAGCTCTTTGAGTGCATCCCGAGCAAGTTTTTTATGGTCCACTGCAATAGCAACAACACAAGCTTGAACAATAGCTACTCGATTACGAAAGACATGTACAAATCTTTGGCACGTATCACCTTCAATAGTGCAGCAGCTATTTAAATTGCGAAATAAGTCAAACGCTAGCCATTTTAATTCCAAATCTGTTGGATCTTCATATGGATCAATTGCACCAAGACGAGTGATAAATTCAATCGTACATAGTTCTGTTTGTAATTTTCCTAACACAGCTACATGCAAAGGTGTATCTGGGTTTAAACTTGCAATATTTCTCAAAAATGTATCCAAGACAAGACGTCTTCTTAAAATCATATCAGGAGCAGCATGTCGAGCCACAACACTTCTTGATGGAAATGGAAGATCAAAGAGATATTTAAGTTGATCTCCGTACGGACTAGCTCTGCACATAGCTTTTAATTCTTTGCGAAATCGGTACAATTCACTAAATCGTTTACGTACAACCCACAGCACTTTTGTATGCAAATCCAGTACTTCAATCACATATTGTGCAATGCCATCAGGAGTTCTTTCAGCTCGAACAACTCGTACTGACATTCCAGGTCGAATAGATGGAAAATCATGAGACCATTGATGATAATTCGTTAAACTCATGGATCGTGGTCTCTTTCTATGTTTTGATGGTGCAAAATCCAATGGAGGAAGTGGTGGTAAGTGTACCGAAGTAGTTGAATTGTACAATGTTGGATGACGTTGAATTTGTTGGGTATTATTCGCATCTGGCACTGCAGACAAGAATGAACTCGCATTATCTCTTCCAAACATTGTCATACGTGGATCCATTCCTGCTCGTTCACCTTCTAATAGCTGTGCCAAAAATGTGAAGAATCGAGCCTCGGCAGAGTATGTAATTCGTTGTCCAAGCTTCCACATCGTATTTTTTGCTCGTACCGATGGCTCTGCCAACACACTCACATCATTTAGATCATTTACAATCGGCTTATGATCCCCATCTTGAGAGCTTTCACTTATACGAACGATCGGATCACTTAAGCGCAACGAACTCCTCATCATGATGATTAGTTTCTAAATTGATAATAAATGACACTCCGGATACTATCCGGTTAATGGATTATTTTTAATTAAAGCTTGGTCTGTTTTGATTGGTGAATAAGAAAAGTATGATGTGATTTGATTGGATATTGAGATGACAAGATTTGATTGGCTATTGAAATATTTCATTTAAGTACGTTTTTATATGAAGTAACATTACGTATCAAGTAAATGGCTGAATATTAAAGATTAATCATCTCCTTTTAATGCACGTCGTATTTCATTTTTAATATCTCTTTGATCTTGACGTTTACGAGTGTCTGGAGCTTGTTTTTTAGTACATAAGCCAAGCTGAATTTTAATCCAATTGGTTGTACCAAGATGGACACGCAATGGAATCTATTTCAATTGAAATTTTAGATTATTGTAATGGAAAAATATACTTTACTAAATGAGCATTGGTTTGACGTGAAAATTCAAATATACGTCGTAATTCATGACGACGAGCTAATAATTTACGTTCACGATAAGTTTCATGACGTCCAACAATACCATGTCGCCATACTATAAATAAGTTAGTATTAAAAAAGAAATAAGATTGGATTTTATACCTGGAATATACATTTGATGAAGATAAAGTTCGTCTGCATATTCAGCAGCAAATGCAGCAGAAATATCGCAATTTCCATCACGAATACTCTTTACTTCCGATGGCAACAAAGAAATACCAACTTCAAGATCTTTCACGATATTGTATTTACTTCGTGCTGAATGATTCTCTACTACTTTTCGTATTGGGACTCCAGTTGGGACCGATGCAAACGATCGCTTTCCCAACAAACGCAACATTATCAAATGCTCCAATCATAACCATTTGTGTATTGACCAATCAGAATCTACAAATATCAAAGATTTCAACCAACCAAACCATTTGATTTTGAACCAATCATCGTTTATAAACACTACAGATTCTAACGAATCAAACGCTTTTATTAATTAAACCAATCAAAATATTGATTAGCGATATTCGCTTGAATCAGTATATTTGCAGCTGCGTCAAAAGAACAAATTAGCTCCTCATCTGATCGTATTGAGCATGCTATGCACAAACCTACGTACGTACGTTGTATTGCACAATCAATTATTTCCTATTCCTTTAAGCGCCAAGTTTAATGTTGCTTTATTTTTTAATAGCCCTATTTACATCCTTACTATGAAACTTGATGATACAAATGAGTAAGCTCTTTTCTATATCTAACTAAATCCAGCAAAGACATTGAGCAGTTGATTCTATGATAGTAGCTTTAATCGCTAGTAGTGTACAATGAAGTCTGAATTAACAAGATTGTACTCATGTGGGTAAATTACTCTTGAGTGAAATACATATATTATAGACTAATTCTTGATTTTTAAATCCATCATCAACTACTAAACAATGGATTAAATAAATCCAAGTAAACTACCCATTTCAATTGTCAAACCATCTTTGAATTGTAGTTGAAACTTCTCAAACTAACAAACCTAAAAATCATTGGAAAGAACTTGATTGTCATCTGTATTGAATTAAGAGAATTCCGCCAGTTGAAGTATGTCAAAAGTGCAATCAGATCTTTGTGTCATAATTAGATATGCATCGGTATATTCAAAAGCGTCTTCTTCCTCGTTATTCCTCTTCTCTCTCTACAAACCCACCTTCTTCTGCTGATGTTGTCGTCATTGGTGGTGGTTCTATCGGTGCTTCGACTCTGTACCATCTCGCAGATATGGGTGTCAATGCTGTTTTGCTTGAAAAAGATCAAATGACTGCAGGCACAACATGGCATAGTGCTGGTTTACTTTGGCGTTTACGTCCAAGCGATATTGATATTCAACTCGTATTTCTATCGATTCCATTGTAATTCTAATCTTTGATTAGATTGATCGTACAAGAACGCTTGCAAAATCACTTGAAAATGAGACTGGAGTATCTACAGGTTGGGTTGAAAATGGTGGACTCTTTATTGCTGTCAATCATGAACGCTTATCTGAATATCAACGTCTTGCAACTCTTGGAAAATACTTTGGCATTGATTCTCATGTGCTTTCACCAGCAGAAACCAAAGAACTTTATCCATTAATGAATGTGTCCGATCTTAAAGGAACACTTTATTCTCCTGGTGATGGTACCATCGATCCTTCGGGATGGGTGGCTGCTTTAACCAAAGGAGCTAAAATGAAAGGAGCACAAGTCTTTGAAAATACTCCTGTTGCTGATATTTTGACTGAAAATACACCAAGAGGTGACAAAAAAGTTGTTGGTGTTCAACTTAAAGGTGGTCATATCATTCGTACTAATCGTGTTATTAATGCTGCTGGTGTTTGGTCAAATTATATTGCTAAAATGGTTGGTAAAGTTATTCCTCTTTGTGCTATGCATCATGCTTATGTTGTCACGGAAAGAATTGATGGGATTCAAAATATGCCTAATGTTCGTGATCATGATGCTTCCGTGTACCTTAAACTCCAAGTAAACAATCATAAAATCAATTCATCAATACTAATAATCTCTAGGGTGATGTACTTCAGGTTGGTGGCTATGAACAAGATCCTATTTTCTGGGAAAAAGTTGAAAATGAATTTGCATTTTCACTTTTTGATTTGGATTGGGATGTCTTTTCTACTCATATTAATGGTGCTGTCAACCGAGTTCCTATCATTGAACAAACTGGTGTACGTTCGACTGTGTGTGGTCCTGAATCATTTACACCAGATCACAAAGCATTACTTGGTGAAATGCAAGGTGTTCAAGGCTTTTTTCTTGGTTGTGGATTTAATTCTGCTGGCATCATGCTTTCAGGTGGTTCAGGACAGCAATTAGCTCAATGGGTTATGCATGGACGTCCTTCCATTGATATGTTTAGTTATGATATTCATCGATTTCATCCATTAATGCTTGGCAATCAACGATGGAATAGAGAAAGATCACATGAAGCTTATGCAAAAAACTATTCAATTGTGTTTCCCCATGATGAACCATTAGCTGGTCGTAATATTCGACTCACTCCATTTCACAAGAGTCTTGAGCCATATAATTGTGTTTATCAAACTCGTCATGGTTTTGAACGTCCTGGGTACTTTGCAGACGTGAAAACCCAAGGAAAAGTTGCTATAAAACCTTACACTTACTATGGAAATTACAACCATATACCCCATCAAGAAGATGCATATTTGAAAGCTATAGAAGATGATAATACCTTTGGCTGGCCTAAAAGTCATGCTACAGTCGGTGGTGAAGTCCAAGCTTGTCGTAATGCAGTGGCAGTCTTTGATCAATCTTACTTTGGCAAATTTATCCTGACTGGAAAAGATGCTCCTGCAGCAATTGAGTGGATTTGTACAAACAAAATGAAAGGACCAGGCACCACTGTCTACACACTAATGTGCAATGCTCAAGGAGGCACAGAATGTGATTTAACCGTGAGCCAAATTGATGACACCACTTTTTACATCACTGCTGGTGGTGGTTCAGCTACCCATGACTGGGCATGGATTTCTTCTCAACTAGAACACTTCCCCAATACCAATTTACGTGATGTGACAGAAGACTATGGTGTCTTGAGTATTCAAGGCCCTCGTAGCCGTGAACTCTTGAGTCAATTGACATCGCGAGACCTTTCCAATGAAGCATTTCCTTTCTCTACCCATGCAATGGTTACTATTGCAAACCACACCTTTCGAATGCTTCGTCTAACATTTGTGGGAGAAATTGGCTATGAATTGCATATTCCTACAGAACCTTGTCAAGAAATTTATGATTTAGTCATGAAAACTGGAGCTAATATGGGCATTCGCAATGCGGGATACCTTGCCATGGATTCACTAAGTGTTGAAAAGGGATACAAACACTGGCACGAAGATTTACGTAGTGATGATACTCCAGTCGAAGCTGCCATGCTTTTTACATGTAAACTTGACAAATCATTTTCAGGACGAGATGTAATTGCTGCCCAAAAGGAAAGAGGTGTAGCAAAGAAGCTTATTTGCCTTACACCAGATGAAGATATTCCTTTAAAAGGAAATGAAGCAATTTGGCGCAATGGCGAATGTCTTGGATTTATTCGTCGGTGTGCTTTTGGATATACAATTGGAAAGAGTGTTGGGTATGGCTACGTTGTAAGACATGATGGACAAACAATTACACCAAAATTCCTTAAAGAAGGAGCATACGAAATTGAGACTCTCAATGAACGTCGAGTTCCAGCCACTTTACACATGAAATGCGTCTTTGATCCAACAAACGAACGTGTCCAGGGCAATTATTAAACATCATAAAAAGTCTCCAAGTAATAATCTCTAAATACGAAGAGCGTCATTTGGATGAACGTCATTCCAGCCTGTCATTTCTGTGTCGGCTAGGCGAAAATCGCCATCCATTTCTAAGCAATTGTGGATTGCATATAAAAATTGTTTTCGGCAAATATCATCAGTAGAGTATTTTGGTAATAGTAGAGCAAAAAAGCACGTGTGGGATTTCGGAAGGGAATCATCAGGATTTTGTGTCATTCCTTCACCAGAAGCAGCTTGAATTTTAAACTTTTGAGTAAAACCTTGCTGGTCAATTGGTAATCTTGATCGTGCCGAAACAAAACGTAAGAAAGCACAGCGATCATCTTGACTCATGACAGTCAATACTCTCCAAAATCTTTGTACAAATTCATCGTTTGCAGAAATGTCTTCGTCATACTCGGTATTTGCTTGTAAAAGTGCAATATCAATTTCAGCTCGACCACAAATTCGAGCTTCCAATTCATGCCAAGGAAATAAAGCAACTGCATTTGCTGGTACAATGGTGCAAATACCTCGTTTAATTGCAGCCATAGCTTGAGAACTTTCTTGGAGTCGAACTTGAATAACTTTATCAATATATTCAGGCAGTGTTTCCAAAGTAGCATTTCGTTGTTCACCATTTGGAATAATTTCAACAAGACTTCCATCCGATAAATTAGTTGTAAATGTCAAATCCAATAATTCTAGTGTTGCAGTAGCTGCTTCTGGATCCACTTCTAATAGTTTCTTGAGGTCCCGAATCAAATTGTAAGCTGTGAGATCGATTTCAAGTAGATCAGAAAGGCATAATGGTGTACCAACAAGTTGCTTCCAAATACTTGCTGCAAAATCAATACGTACAAATACTTTAGTTCGTAATATAATTCCCAATATTTGACCAAGAAAATGATACATTTCCGTGAAGTGTTTGGTATTATCCACGGGATTTGATGATGCTCCTTTATTCCATTTGGAATTAACACGAAGCAATGATGGATTTAATACAAATCTTTCACGATTAGAACCAACTCCATTTCTCCAGTTTGGGCAGGGAATTAAAAAGGGCAATTTACATTCCAAACCATCATGTTCAGTATCTATAGTACAAATATATTTATGCAAAAGAGATATTGAAATACCTGGTTTTATAGACTGCAATTCGCTCATAAATTGAGAAAAGAATTCTCGATAAGGCCCACCATAGTCATCAGCGCCTTCACCTTCAAACTTTACTTTGAAAGTACGAAGTTGTCCATCATCCATCGGGTGGGAATAAACCTACAAGAAACTTAGAGAAATTTAAATGTGAAATATACCATGCGAAGAATTTTGTTTTCAAGTAAATGAAGTTCACAAAATGCTTGACCAAATAGACTCTGGCTCACTACAGTCTCTAGATCAGACTTAAAATGGGCCACAGCAGCTTTAGGTCTGTTCACGACCAGTTGGGGTAAATCTTCAGGATAGTCATAGTCATCTTCAGCCTTTTTCGGGTGAGTCAATGTTTTCTCCAAAAGCATATCAAGCAACGAATGCTTCAGAGCAACAAATAGACTTTCTTTTACCAAAGGAAGCTCGGATGCAAATAATACGTGATGACTACGAGCAAAGTAATGCCAACTCAAATCAAAGAACGCAATTGTCCGTGACAAGTCTTGGTTGAGTAGTTTAAGTACAGCAACTCGACAAACAATTCTTTCAAGTTCGTCTTCAGTAATATTTTCAGTCCGAAAGACTTCCTTTACTTTGTCTTGAGTCATATTCCATGGGCTTAAACCACAGCTGAAGCACATTTGATTAAGCTGGTTGATAATCTTGGCATCTTTGATCAAGCTCCAGTGATTGCAGTCAGCAAAAGCTTGAAATGCTTCAAAATTGACGGCTGGATGTGCTTTTGGTGGAAGAGAACGTGGTGTTGATACTACATCCTGTGAAGTTTGAATATTGATTTGACGTGGACGAACTTTGGTTGGATGGAAGAACCAACAGCCATTTTCACCTTCAGTCTCAATCCAAAGACGATTATCAGCAACTCCGATTACAGTCCCATTTCCACGAGGTGTTTTTACTCGATCTCGAGCTTTAAACCCAAAAGGAGTACAAGTCTCATCAGATACATCAAAAAGCAAATCATAACCAGCTCGTGTCATGTGTCGAGCACGAGTTTCATTGCACCATTGAGTATAAGCTTCATAGGCTCGCAGCAATATTGCATTTGATAAAGTATGCTGAAAAATCATTGCGTGGAGCATTTGACAAATACTCAAATAATCATCCACTGTAGCGTCTTTTGGAGAGCCATGAAGCTGAATACCATTATTGCATTCAAAACCAGTCTTTAATAATGAAATTTTTTGGTGTCTTGAGTAAAATGCTACTGCAGGAAAAAGTTCACCGACAATGTTATCAAAAGCAATGCCCAAGTCAACACCATTCTTTGAAAAAGATAAAGTGCCTTGTTCACAGTCTAAATCCAAACCCAAAATATCACCTTCACCAAAGGTATCACCATAGGTTTTAAAACGATTTCGCTGATAGTATAAAGCTCCATCACCAATATATCCCCAACTATTTTCATCTGCTCCAAGGAATGATTCAAGATTCGCACGCTTGGAAGCCACACCCAAGAATAAATAAGCGCTACTTGATTTTTCAATACGAATTTGCCATTTGTGTCGCCCCACTGAAAATCCCTCAGAGCCCAAAACCATTCGCCAAGTCTCATTTCCACTATAAGACACACTCAATCCATCATCAGAGAACGTCAAAGTGCTGCTACGACATTTCTTTTTGTCTAATGTAAATGGTACGACACCAGCCACTTCTGTAGTTTGCAAACCAGCTAGAGCTTTGGTTTGTAGTTCGAAAACTGGTGATACTATTGCGCTACCATATCGAACTCTGCAAGTATAATTTGTGTTGGAGGCTAGTCCTGATTTTGTAAATTGTAAATCTTTTCCAGTATACCATTCAACAAATTCACCATCGATATTGGCTTCAAATACGTAGTTGTCTTGAGGTTGAGTTACTGATTGCTCAGTCCAAGCAACAGTTAAACAAGTTTCTGTGGCCAAGATGAGTTGAATATCAATTGAAGTTCTTGTTGTGTCGTCAATATCTTGTACAGCACGAATTAGTTGTAAAAGTCCTTGGAGATAAGGAGAAAAATAAAGTCGATTTTGCGAAACTTCACGAAGATGCCTTCTTCTTGCAACAGCAAGGAGCATTTTAGGGTGAACATGACCACGGGTGCACACATTGACTTTCAGTTCATTATCGATTTTTGGTGTATAGCGAAGCACATAAGTAATTGCCTGGAATACCACAAGCCTTAGAGGCAAATTTGTACTGTTTAGACATTGTGATAAATCCAAGATAAAGCGAGTAAGAGTCTCAGAGGCAGATAATGTTGTATCCAAATAATTTTGGAATAAACTTGAATCGGCAAAAAGGCACTGAAGAAGCCACGAAGCATATTCGATACTGGGTTCATTGAGAGCTGCAGTATCTCCAAGATTATTATCACGCTGAGTCCACAAATATGCTTCATACTTTTTGTCACTGGCTTGTTGCAATTCATGTACAATTGTATCGCACACCAGTCCACCAAACCGAGGTAAATCATGACGCAAAACGTATTCAATAAGTTTGTTTGCAATAAGTTCAGGTTCCAACGATGTGCGCCCGGTTTCTTTTCCATGGTGAATGATGCTAAATTGTTTACCTCTAAATAGAATGGATTTGCAATATTTTAATAGGAGACTTCCATCTTCAGGGATCACTTGGCTCCATACTGCATTGTTTGTTTGAGCAAATACTGTTGCAATGATCTGTCTTGCGTATTGAATACTTAACGATTTTTCAATAGCTAGTGATGCATCAAGTACATCAGATAAGCTCATTGCTTGAAGGTCATCATGGAAACTCTGAACATTCTTAAATATGCTAGATTGGGATGATAAAGCATGAGTATTGTCAATTCGATTGTGAATAAGTGGACTACCACAATTCGAAAGATATCCACCTTCTTCAAATGGGAAATATATTTCGCCAAATACTTTGCGGCCTGTTTCTTTTTCAAGAAACACTTCTTCCAGGGGGTCTACCACAGTCTCAACAGGGGTTGCTTCTCTAATACAGCAATCTTGATCATCTTCTTCTTCATTGTAAGCAAGCTGTGCTTCATTCAGTCTTTCTTCTTTATCTTTTGCCGCTTGAAGGGAGTTAAAATACTCTAAATTATCGACAATCCAAGCTGAAGCAGATAATATGTCATTTTTTGTATGTTTCAATGCCATAGTGCACCAATCCTCTGGGAAGCCCATTAATGATAATTCTTCAACGAGTTCCGATCTGACAGCTCCTTCATCTTCTTCCTCTTCTTCCTCTTCATCTTCTTCATTATCTTCATCGCCGTCTTCATCATCACAATCATCATTTTCATCTTCACCCAGATCATCAGGGTCTTTAGCATTTACTTCCTCAATACTAATAGGACAGCTAGGATCACCTTCGATAAGTTCGGGGGTGTTTTCAATTGCTTTTGGCTCATTCATTTCATTCTCGTACGAGTGTGCATTTAATTCGTATTGTCTACGACGCAGCATACGTGCTTTGAGCTCCATTTCCAGTAGCATGGCAAAAGAAATAGAATCGTCACTGGAGATGGCAATATTCAGTATTTTTTGAAAAAGATGGGACTGCTGCATGACAAGACAAGTTGACATTTCAGGAAACCCAACAGAGTTAGCCAAAGCTTTTAAAGTGTGAGACTGGCACATAGACCACAAAGAAGATATTGATGATAATTGATGTTCTTTTTCTTGTAGTAATTCCAATGATGTATTGACAAGAATATTGTTCAATTTTAAATTAATTGGAGCATATTGTGGAGCAAGCACGAGTTCCTCAATATTATGCCGAACAACTTTAAGAGAGTCGCCATCCAAATCATTGTAAACTTTTGCAACCCATTGAGTACTTGTTGTATCTTCTTCATTGTATAAAGTATCAGCTTTATGAATTGCCAAATGTACGAATGACTGGCTTGGATCAAATCCTACAATGCTAGCAGCATCTCGACCATGGTTAAGTTCTACAAGAGCACCAATTCGAACAGTGTCAATAGATCCTCCAAGCACAGAAAGGCTACCAAGTCCCGCAGCAATATTTAAAGTGTCCATAGGTACAACAGATTTCGCAATGGATAAGACTGAAGATGATATCGTCTCAACTTTACATTTCAATTGAGCAAGTGCCTTTGACATTTCGGAGCACAATATACCAGACCATAAACGATCCGCAGATAAAGTTACGAGAAGATTACAAGCTTCCATTCCCAAATGAAAGCTACGCTCCGAATCATTGACAAAGCTGTTATCACCAATGTAATCCAAGAAGCTTAGTGTATGACCAGCAACATTCAACGGAAAGTCATAGCTTAGTTTCGATTCATAGCTCTTTGACGAAGAGTTAAATCGCCACATGCATAAACCACATAGTTGGAGTAAATACTGCACAAACGCAACATCATCAGCACATTGAAACATAGTCGAAAGTTGGAAAGGGTCTATATGAGTCAAAATTTGTTTTAATATTCGTAATGAAAGCTGTTGGACTCGATAAGTACCACCACGAAGCATCCACATAATTAAACGCAACCAACGAATCTCTACCAAGACCGGTGCACTTTCACTTGATTGAGCTAAAAGCAATAAGAGAATACCAATTTGATAGCATGAATGATCTGTTGTAACAAATAATGGTGGTGGACCTTGATCGTATAAAATATGTAAATGAATAGCAGAGAGAGCACGCGTATGAAGTCGAAATTGAGCCAACATACCTTCTAACCCAGAGTGAATATTCATCAAGCTCCAGAGATCTCCCAAGGATGCATCTGCAGCCTGTGTCAATTTGCCCAAATAAATATTCCAGTCACAAGATATGCACATTTTTATCGGTGACGATAAAGTTTTTTGTACATCAAGAACTCCATTGACAAACAAACGAAGTTTTCGGCCTTCAAAAACAATACCAATATGATACCACTGGTTTGCTTCAAGAGCACATTTAGAAGTAGCACTTTCAACTGAGTGTAAACGATCATCTAAAGCAACATCACCAGAAATAACACCAACTTCCAAAGTAAAATCTGTTCCATCACTTTCCCCATCAGATCCATCAAAAAGTACACAATATGGCATGATTTCTGTGTTGCTACCACGAACAAAAACTAATTGCTTAGACATAATTGTTTCAGTTTTCGCTTCAATGTAAAGCCAAAACGTGATACTTGCTTCGTCATAGTCACTTGATACATTTGCGGTAAAATCAGTAAACGATTTCATTAAACCTGGGTCAAGCGATGTAAATTTTTGTGGTGCTACAATAAT
>JNBS01000478.1:0-12842 GCA_002081575.1 Thraustotheca clavata | reverse complement strand
TTCTGGAGCGATTTCCAATGATTCATGCATGATAGCATTCAATTCATCAACGATTGTACCTTTCTTTAATGATTTGACAATTTCATCCGTGGACTTTAACCATTCTTCATTCGTTTTCTTTGCTGAGTATAGTTTTAACAGAGGAGGCCACACACTCATGTTACTAGGAATTTCCTTGACAATCGCATGTTTTAATGCTCTAACCTTCTTCTTAATATCGATATCTACTGCAAATACAATACCACTTGGGACAAGAACGCAGTAAA
Source organism: Thraustotheca clavata (assembly GCA_002081575.1). Lineage (NCBI taxonomy): Eukaryota > Oomycota > Saprolegniomycetes > Saprolegniales > Achlyaceae > Thraustotheca > Thraustotheca clavata. Next base: position 12,576 of record JNBS01000478.1, on the reverse strand, counting down.
TTTCTTGATAGTTTTCCATGACAAATTTCAAAATGACAATATTTTTATTGAATCCGGATATCCGGTTAATATGTTGATAAAAGTTGACAGAAAAAACTCTAGAAATAAATATTGTGATTTATTATAAGATCACCATTGAATTGCCTTATTAAGTTGTCATCGAGAATTCATTATAAAGAGAATCCAAGTAGATCGAATGCAACACAAAAATTAATCATCGAGTTGAAAATGATATTTTGGAATATTTTTAAAGTGAGTACTAGAGTTATGCTATACATGCCAAGTGATTCAACTAACTAAAAATACCATCCCACCTAGTGTCATAGGTATTTTCACGATGAACGTCATGTGCAATGGCTTCGACAAACATAGTAACCATACTTCAGCAGCACATTCTGATGTGCTTTTTGGCTCAATACTGGCATAATGCACAAAATAAACAGATTTATCTGAGGTATGATAGATAATTAGACGAGGTGATTAGTTTAGCCAGCAATTGCATGTGAAGTGAACGACGCAACCAGTAAATACCTTGTTATGATGCAATTCCCTGAGAAATGGTGTACGAGGCATTGGATTTAATGATTTTTTTTCTAATTAACTTGGTGAGTTCCATGATATTTAGTGGAAAGCAGTGATAATGAAAATAGTCTAAGATATGATATTTGAGCCATTGATTTCGTGAAATCAATTTAAGAAAAGTCGATTCCTTACCTTGCTCCACCAAATTCCAATTGGCCTAACAGCATTCTTCAACTCAATATCCAAATATGAATTTTGATTATTTTGCGTGTGCTGTCAATAAGAACTGTTGCGATATTTAATTGGCGATTTAGCACAACCAATTTTCCTTGTCAAATCAAGTACTGGACTGATTTTGGAAAATGATGAATAATATGCTCAAAAACAAGCCCGAACTCACATGCAAAATGGAAATATGCAAGAGAAACGTGAAAATGAAGTAAAAAAGTCCTAGAGCAGAATGCCACATTGGAAAAATTGTATTGAATTGGATATACTATTTTCGCTTTACAGTGGTTAAAAATTCAATTTGGAAAAGGATGTAAATGTGTTCATGTTGATCAAAAAGGCAAAGTGGATTGGATTTATTTAAAGTAAAAACTTGTTATTGTAGCCGAGACAGGAATTGGAAAGTTGAAATGAATTAGACAATTTATTAATCTAAGAAAACATCCAAAAATCATTCGTATAAATACTTACAATTTTATAGTAATCGAGATGCAAGTTGACGATGTATTTGAGGAATCATGCGTTGAAAGAATCAATCCTTCTTTACCAACCTCATTTGATCTGACAATTGATTCTTACTACGTAAGAGAATGCTACAGTGTGTATTATGCCTTGATAATTGATCTATTGTACAAGCCAGAGAGCAAGTACAAGTACGTAACATTAACTGGAACTTCAGGTTTGTGATTATCACAAGCGATATCTTAGGTCTTATAGGCATTGGAAAGTCTATCTTCTATCAATATTTCTTTTCTCGCTTCAGAAAAGAATTTCCACTGATAACTATAATCACAGCATCCTTCGCCAAAGAACGTCAATTGGAAGAATGTGTTTTATTTGTTCCGAATGAGCCCCCAAAATCAATTGAAAACTTAAATCTTCATGAAATGAAAAGAACTTATCTCAATGCCATTTATTTGTATGATGGTCCACCCAATGTTCGACCAAAGGGCTGCAAAATGGTGACTTTTACAAGTCCAAACGTTGGATGGATGAATTATATTTTTAAGAATGTCGGTACGCATAGTACATTATACATGCCTGTTTGGGAATTTGCAGAATTAGCCAGAGCTGCTAATGTATTGGATTTGGGCTTGTCAATGGATGAATTGTACCAAAGATATCATTTATTTGGTGGAGAAGTGCGATTTTGCCTACAAATGGACAGAAATGCTTATCAAGATGGAGTAAAATCATTAGAAGATGCAATGATGAAAATTAAATCACTAGACGACCTTCAATCTTGTTTTGAATTATGTGTTTCAAATGAAAGCTTAGTTCACCAACTACTACATTATGTGCCAGAAAAAAATCCAAGATATGCTATCGTCGAAATTGGCTCTGGTAAAATTGGCAAGGAACTATATAACAAGCTTGAGATTAAACTCTCCAAAGAAAGAGCACGCTTAATGCATTGGCTTGATGGCGCTGGAAAAGCGTCTACACTCTACGGTTGGCTGTTTGAAAATCTGGCACATGAAGTTTTAATTCAGGGTAGAATTTTTAAATGCAGAGTACCGAGAGACTCAGATTTGGTGGAGGAAAGAGGTTTATCCATCTTAGGGGCAGCTCATCAGTATGACCGACTCAAAAATGACTTTACATTGGAAATGATATTTTACAATGTTTATCATATCCCAAAATCACAATCTTTCAAGTCCATCGACTCATTTTATTGTTCACGTGACCAATTGCTCATGTTTCAAATTACAAAATCACTTAAACATCCTGTGAATCCAGTTTGTTTAATTGATTTGTTTATCAATTTAAACTGCCTCCAAAGACTTAAACAAGACCCAACACAAGCATGCTTAGTATTTGTTGTACCAAAAGGAAAGGGAAAAGACTTTAAGCAACAAAAAATTATGGAAGGTCGATCCTTTGATGCAAATTGGATGAAAGAGTCCGTGACAATAATTCCTGGGATTGGTGTAGTGCGTCAAGCAAAGTTGAGAAAGTATGGAATACACACATGTGCACAACTTTGGGAAAAAGGAACTCCCGTCAATGACACTGAAGTTGACTGTTTGCTGAATTTTAAAGACAAGGTCGAAATTATATCTGAAATATCATTTCTGAATGCGATTCCACAACGCGTACTTGAAATTGATGTCTAATGTAAGTGCATACAATACTCTTGTAGCTTTTGTGTGATTAAATAGCACGCCATCCTAGTGTTACTCGACATAATACTAGTATGATCTAGTCTTGTCGATTTAATCTTTTTCCAATATTTCAATTTTAAGTGTGAGTTTTTATATTATGTGAGAACTGTGGACGCACGATTTAACTAATTCAGTAGAAAGTTCAGGAAAAAGCAACTCACGGCATTTCAACATTTCATTAAGAGTCCACACTGGCATGTATATGATGGCACAATTATATTTGGTGAATGTGTGGTATACGTCATGTTCTGGAGAAAGATTTGACCCCATAGCTGGTAGGCTTTGACAGAGTCGACAATGTAGTATGTTGTCTTTTTTGACAGAATATCATCTAAGTCGAGTTATTACCATGTCACGTGAAAAAAAATAGCATATTCAAAGTGGACCATTTTCATAAAATCACAGTTGTGTTTATCATTTGGGCCAAAAAGGGTAATAGTATAAATCCAAACTAAGTTTTACCAATGCCTGGGTGACCGAGAAGGACAAGCTGATTAGTTTTTGGATTTTTAATTGTATTATAACAAAGTTAAAATAGCATGGTCGAAAAAACACTTTTGATTCGAGGCTAATTCTTCCCACTAGATATATATCTTGCGGCAATGAAAAAACATTGTTATTGTTTTGTCATTACAAAGGGCATGCCAAAACATTGTGGCTTCTACAAGATATAATCGCATTGATGGTGTCATGCGAAGAAAATCACCATTCACTGTAATAACCCAACCAATTGGAATGAAATCATTCGTAGGATGAAAATCAACTAGTTCTTTGATTTAATTCAAAATATATTCAAGACTAACACAAATTCTTTTAGCTGATGGTTCCATTGATTGCACCATTGAGCTGGCACTTGATGGCAATTGAACCACAATGTGAATCACCGATTCTGGTAAGTTTAATGTTTCAAGAACAGCTTCTGTGACGATTTCCAATGATTTATGCATAATAGTATTCAATTCATCAACGATTGTACCATTTTCCAATGTTTGGACAATTTCATCTGTGGATATTAACTATTCTCTGTACTTTTTCTTTGCTTGGTATAATTTCAATAGAGGAGCATTTCTAAAGCCTATTAACTTGTTTGGTCCTTACATAGGACAATCATGATATAGTATTAATACAAAGACCTTGTAAATTGTATCGAAGACATATCTACTGTAAAGTAGAGAATTCGCCAAAAAATTGTAAAAATTCTAAGCACACTATAGAATCGCATCAACTTGAACAAACCAAAGTGTTGTAGCAGAATTAGTAGCTAATGACTTTATTTTAATGAAAGAGAAGTAAATTTTTCATTTTGTTGAATAAAACTAGAGAAATCCCTTACGATGGACATCGCGTATTATATCGTACAAAATAGTAGCAGCCAAATAATTTTTGATCACCAAAATAACTTCAAGTTTTGTCATTGCTTACAACTGATTCAATACTTAATAGTCCTTATTAAAATGTTATTGAATTAACCATTTGTCTATAAAATCCCAATGTATTTTAGTTCAATCATCACAAATTCATTCAATATCCATCATGAACTCCAATATAGCACTACTGGAACTATTAACCAATTTAACAATTAATAGTAAAATCCAAATCTATTACATTCTGATATTCCGTTTAACATAAAATGCAATGCAACCAAGCACTTCTGTAAAAATGCTGTCAACGAAAAAACACTACCATTGTCATGTCGTGTCTCAAACACAATAAATGTCTATGATACCGATAGTTGTTCACTTTTCATTTAGAACTATTCCCAATGGCAGCCGAAATGGTTTTACGCAGTGAGGATATTTGGAGACTTATTTTACCTTATCAAGATGGATTAACACTACTATTACTTGACATAAAAAAAGATATTGTCAATGTACGAAAAACAAAACACGAAATCAATCAGTGGACAGCTATATACTATTTATCAAACATCCCTGCTCGTTTTGCCTCATTGCCATTTATACAATACTCTCTAAATGCTGATAGAAAATTACCACATTATACACTTTGCCTATCCAATTTAGATAATGATATCATACTACCATTGATATTTACTATTGTTGAACGCCAACCTGAACTTGTTAGACAATGGATGCAATGTAAATTATCTTGGCGTGATACACAAAGTTTAGAATTGGCTGCAGCTTGTGGTCATGCAAATATTGTATCGATACTTTACAACTATGGTATCCAAACTACCAAACGTGCCATGGATTTTGCTGCCATGAATGGCGATCTTGATTTATTGAAATGGTTCCATGATCATGGTCAAAAGTGTACAACTCGAGCCATGGATGGAGCAGCTTCGTATGGTCATTTTGATGTAGTAGAATTTTTACACACACATCGATCTAAACGTGGTTCGGCTATCGCTCTTAGTCGTGCAGCCTACAATGGACATGCTAATATTGTTAAATTTCTGTTGGATCATGGATATGAAGAATTTGACCATGAGCTCTATACAAGTGGCGATCCATTATATCAAGATAAGTATCGTGTACACACACGAAAAAATATTGGAGATAAACACTTTGAGGCATTCCAATTGCTTGTGGACCATGGTATCACAGGATTTAGTACTGGAGCACTTGATCAACTCATTGAAAAGTGCGGTTTGATAGCTGTCAAATTTTTACAGAAAACTGGAATTTATAGAGTAAGTGGTGCTGCCCTTGAACGTGCTGTATTAAAACGTGATGCAGCATGTATTGACTATATTGCAGCTCGAATCTTGCAAGATATAGTACGTAATCCTACAAAAATGCTACATTGGCTGCCACCTAGACCATACCACCACAATCCTAAGTTTTACCAAGACAACCTAATGCAAATGATGGGAAGGTTTGGTATGGCTGATGTATCTAACCTACCATGTCAAGCAATGGATTATGCAGCATACCTTGGTGATTTTGAGACTGTGAAACTATTGCATCGTCTTCGTATTCAATGTTGTACACAACAAGCTATCAATTTTGCTTGTGGCAATGGTCACTTGAAAATTGCACAATGGCTATATGCAAATCGTAGTGAAGGAATGAATACTTTGGCTTTGACTTATGCAGTGGCCAAACGCAATTTTGATGTGGTATTTTGGCTTGGTGAGGTATTATCAATAAGATGTTCACCTGAAGCATTGGCCACAGCTATCTATCGTGAGGATGATGCAATGGTTGAATTGCTTTTGAATTTTTCATTTGATGAAAATGCCATTCGTGATGACAGGAATAGTCCATTTTACCCACTTGTAAATCACGAGAACCCTGTAAATCTTGCTGCTGCTAAAGGCAAATTCGAGTTGGTAGATCGAATTGGATATAAAAATGATTCAAGCACAATGAGAAAAGCTGCATTGCGTGGTCAACTTGATCTTCTCCAACATCTTCTTATAAAAAGAGCTTATATTTGTGAACCTGAAGTATTTGAAGCAGCAGTCGAAGGTGGACATCTTGATATTTTAAAATATTTGTTGAGAAAGTGTCCTGCCTGTGGACCAGACATAAAGGCACTAAACCTCATGGCACTTTTGCACAGTAGATATAATATTCAGGAATGGCTAGTGACAACATATTGCATCTAACTAAAGTTGATGTTAATTTAACATAAATGTAATTATTTACCTTGAATTGCCAACACATAATAGTAATTCCACCAACAGATAAGATCATTATAACCTGATAGAAGAGCTATATATCATTATAGCATTTTTGAAAAATAACAAAGCTATTATCATTAAGCATATAATGCATCATCTGCTTGGTGTTCCAGCACTTTGACAACTACATCAATTGATGGTCTTGCATCTGGGTCTTGTAACAAGCACACCTCAACAATACTTCTGTACCATGGTTCACAATGAGCACTTAATTCTGGACGTAGCCATCCATTTTTAATTGCAACCATGACTTCCCAAAAGTCCATTGTCAAAGTTGAATATGGAGCTGCTAAAGTTTCCAATTCCACAAGTACAATTCCAAGTGCATACATATCTGAAGCAAACGTAGGTTTTTCACCCAAAAGAATTTCTGGTGCAGTCCAGCAGAGTGTGTTTTCAACTGGATTTGTTACATGGAGCTTTTGTGGTAATCCATACCCAGCAAGTTTGATTGAACCACTGAGTTTCGTTGATAGAAGAATATTTGTTGACTTTAAAGCTCCATGTACAATATTGTTGGAGTGTAATACAGCAATTCCACGTGCAATACAAAGAGCAAAATCAAGAATGGAATGGTCTTTTGGCAATGGCTTTTTGTACAAATAATGACGTAAATGACCAGCATCCATATACTCCATGATCAATTGTGGTGGTTCGAGTTGGTTGAGCTTTACAGCTATGATTTCCACGAGGTACGGCGATTTCAGCCTTGAAGCATTTCAGTATCAATCTCAATAGAAGAAAATTAACTTGACAAGAGCTTGAGTTGCTGCATCAAGAGTCAAGGCTGTGTCACCGTGATGTAGAAAAATTGACTTGACTGCAACATCTTGACCGTGAAAATTGCTTAGGTAGACAAAACCTTGGTTGCCATTGCCCAAGCTTTTGAGTCGTGGTAATTCATTTGCCTATATTCATATTGTAGCCATTTTAGTATTTTAGGATAATAAACTCGAGCATGAGCTTCTTTGAGTAGCTGAAGAATGTCTTTGTAGTCGTTGCTTTTGGCCACTTTAATAGGATCAAACTATTGCAATGTTATCCATACTATTAGAATGGCGATATAAAATTTACTTGTTTGGATGGGGTAAGTGAAGCACCAGCTTCGATAAGCTTGCGTACAATTTCTGTGTGACCATTTGCTGTAGCAACTACAATTGGAGCGACTCCATTCTACAAAAGTTATGCAGAATGGTAAATTTTGATATAAACAAACCCTATTGCAGTGGTTTAAACTAGCATTTGCTGCAATTAAAGCTGCTACAGATTCTTGGTGCCCAAATCGGGCAGCAACAAATAATGCTGACTGACCAAACTAAATGATCATTAATACATAAGTGCATAATAAATTACCTCATCAAGTTGGTCAACATTTGCTCCACATGCAACTAGTTCTTCCATAATGTGTAGATGACCGTGTTCAGCTGCTAAAAAGAGAGCTGTTTGTTTTTTCTTTGCAAATGCATGATTACAGAATATATAAAGCGATTTATACCTGGTTTGTTGTATTGATTGGAACTTTAACTTGAAGTAATCGCTTGACAATATCATAATGACCATTGCTCGAAGCTTGCAACATTCCTGCTTTTTCTTCCTGATACATAGTGAATAATGAAAATAGACTAAAAAGAAGAGCACCCATGATATCTCTGTGCGATTTTCTAAGAAAATGTCAACAACATTGGTATGTCCATTGCTACAAGCAGCAACAAATGGTGAAAAACCTTCCTAGTCTTCTCACTCTATCACGCTTTTTACAAAAAGAATTTCAAACCTAATGATTTCAATGAGTTTAAGGTTGAATTGTAAATATACCTGTGAAATATATGGCAAAAGTTGTTTGACAACATTAGCATGTCCATTAGCAGCAGCAATGAATAGTGGGAATTGGCCCTCCTGATAAAATATCATTCTTAAATATTGTCAATGATATATATACTCGTTTGCATTGCATTCGATCAGCATTAGCTGCAAGTAAATGTTGAACAATATCATCATATCCTCGCTCAGCAGCCAAATACAATGGTGAAATTCGAGACTAAATTTTCTATCATTATTTTTCATACCAAAATTTGTACCTTGTCAGTAGCATTAATTTCCGCTCCAGAGTCAATCAATAGCTTGACAATCTTGTCATTAGCATTGTAAATAGCAGCAATTAATGGTGGTCGGCCAAACTAGCTAGAAATTAAATTCTTAGTATCATCAGTATTTTCATACCCAACTCGATATATTTGTATTGGCCCCACCAAGTAAAAGTAATTGAACCATTGCTGTATTATTAGTTTTTACTGCATAAAACAACGCAGTACAGCCCTAAATTTCAATGTGAAAAAAACAAAATTTAGTTTTCATACTTGTTTCATAGCATTGGGATTAACATTTTCAAGTAACAAACGTTTGACTAGAGTTTTATCGCCAACAAATGCAGCTTTGGCAAGCTCATTTTCTTTCTAATTTACAAGTAAATATATAATAATCACATAATTCTTCTTACGCCAATGCCAAAAAAGTCCAAAATTCCCATAAGCAAACGTAAAAAATCAATTGCAAAAATGACACAGTCAGCAACGTCGCACTTTCTAATTACACTATTCTTGTATTGAAGGGCAAAGTGGTACTTTCTATTAACAGTAATTCTGTCTGTACCATTTGGGTACAAATTTCAACTTGATCAAACTTGATTTGATTAGCATCATTTTTAGTAGAAACTCAAATGCAAATTTTTTGAAGTTTACAATGTTTTCTAGGTGTGAATTGATTTGATATGAAGCTAAGAGGGTATGATAGGCTCGGTTGAGCAAACAATTGAGAGGATAGTGCAGCTGTTCGAGTGGAAGATGCTTGCCATTGCTTTAAACTTTTGAAACAAAGACAAGCTCAATTTCAACAAGGAAAGACATTTATTTTTAAAATGGATAAGGCGACATGTTAAACTCAGACTTTCATTGTTTATGTTATACAGAACATTGTTCACAAACAATGGTTTTGCTATTGTAGTATTGAACACATAGTAAGAGTAGAATACTTAAAAAAATCCAAGTTGATGATAGATCCAAGCAAAGCACCATTAAAATCTTGAGCAAAGCACCACTTGGAAGCTTTGAAATGTACATCGTATTAGTACTTTGACTTTTTTCTGATTCTGTATTTCATCCCAATAAAATAGTTGTCTATTCACTTTATAGCAGCTCTAAATTGCTTTAACTATTTATTTCTTCATTTGGCGCTCCAAAAGACTCAAAACATATTCTGCACTTGGACGTTCCTTTGCATCAAATTGCACACACGAATTCACTAAATCACGATACCATTCTTCACAAACTTTACTCACTGCAGGACGTAGTTCACCACGCTTTACAGCTATCATCGTTTCCCAATAGTCACCACCGACACCATGATATGGTGGCTCGAGTGTGTCCAACTCGGACAGAATCACTCCAAGTGAATATACATCGGATTCAAAACTTGTTGGGTGTCCTGCCACCACTTCTGGTGCAGTCCAAAATGTCATGCCAGCAACATTATCTGTGTCTTGACGAAGGCAATAATCGGTGACTTTGACTGGTGTACTTGAGGTAGTGGTGGTGAGCAGTACTTTAGCTGAGGTGAGGTTACGATGTAGTAATCGGTGTGCATGTAAATCAACGATAGCGTTTGTGATAGCATGTGCAAAGCGTAATTTATTGAATGATACGATGGTGTGGTGTTTTAATCGAATTTGCTGAAGATATTCAAAAAGATTGCCACCATCAGGGTATTCCATTTCAATGCTAAAGAGTGCTTGGTATAATCATAGCGATAATACTGAGTTAGATAAACTGATCTAAAGCTACAAGCCAAAGTTAGAAATTTCTTTTTGTCTATTATACCTTTGGATAAGCTGGAATTCTTGTTGAAACAATGTATGGTTTAATATTTCACATTTTTTCACGATTCACTCTGGATCATTCAGCTGAAAAGATGGGTTAGCTATATATTATGAAGTATACATACTTGCAACCTAGCGGCTAGCATATTTAGCACTTCTTTGTGTTTACTAGAGCTAGCTGCTTCAAGAGGGCTTGACTATTATTCTTAGTACAATAACTTCAGTTTAAAAGGGATACCTTTTCTGAAAGCGTAATTGTTGCATTAAAGTCGAGTAATAGTTGAACTATAGAAACTCGACCCCAACTTGCAGCATAGTACAATGCAGTGTTACCAAACTACATATATGTCGCCCAACCTACTGAAAATATTTGTACATACCTTATCACAAATATCAACATCAGCATAAGCTTGTAAAAGTCTTTTTACTACAGGTTCATGGTCTCTCAATGCTGCAACATGAATTGCTGTTTTTCCATCCTAAATATTCTTGTAATGAAGTACATTTTAATTTTTTTTACCTTGCCACGTTGATTAACATCACAATGAGCATTAATCAGTGCATCAACAATATTGACATGTCCGTGTTCTGCTGCATCTAAAAGTGCAAAACTACCAATCTATTGATTTAGAGTTGAAAAATGATATTTAAATTTGTAATTACCTTGCTCTTGATCTCGACATTGGCGTTAGCAGCTAAGAGAACTCGAACAGTGTTATTTGAACCCGCTGCAGCAGCAATTATTAGAGCTGTGCAGCCAGTCTACAACAATGAATTTAGCACAAGTATTTAAACCGAAGGCAAACATACATAATCTGCATTTTTCCCGATAGATTTTTGGCAAAGTTGGTTTACGTCAGCTCCAGCATCCAAAAGCACTTGAGCGACATCACTTGCATCATTTACTGCTGCCATTACTAGTGGAAATATTCCTTGCTAAACCACTCATTAAATTAACCTAAAACGAATATTACTTTGTTTGTTTTCATTAAATCGGCATGTGCTGCAGCTAAATATTTCACAACTTCAGCATGACCATTCTTAGATGCTGATAATACTGGGGTGGTACCAACCTATTGAAGATTTAAGTTTTGAACGATTATATTCAATACATCGCTTGGTTGATTTGGATCAGCTCCATGCTGTAGCAATAGTGACACAATTTGTGCATGACCCAGAGAAGCAGCATGGAAAATTGCAGAAATACCCCACTATTTAAACATCAGCAAGGACATGACGATATTTGACAAACAGCATCAGTGGCATTGACAAATGCATTTGCTTTAAGTAAAACTTTAACAATTTCTTCATGGCCTTTCATACAAGCAATCATGAAAGGTGTAATTCCAAACTATCAAACTCGATTAATATTTGATATTGTATAGTATCTCACCCATCCTTGCTGATTAACGTTAGCATTACGTTCAATAAGTAATTGAGCAATGCGAACATTATTACCCCAAGCAGCATTGTATAATGCGCCATAGCCCTAATACAATACAATTATACACACCTTAAGTGTAATTTAGCACCATTTTACTTGCATTTGGGTTGACACCTTTACCAAGTAGTTGATTTACCAAGTCATATTTGTTATTGGCAGCAGCTTGAGCTAAAGTGCCTTGATCCTATTAATACAATGTTCAATATTTGTTATTAATTGCATTGAAGCATACTCCAATGCCAAAGAAGTCCGCGATACTCATAATTTTGAGTGGATGCGATAGAGAAATGACTTAAATGTCTATAGAATATCAGTCGTAAAGACAATGTGTAGAATACAATCAGTCTGCATGACAATCAGAAACATGCAGATAGATTGTTTAGATAATAAATTTAAATATAGTTAAACTGCTAGTGGAGTAGATTCGTTTGGTACTTTAATTGACACCACTGGAATAACCATGGGGGTTTGTTCTAATAGCTGAACAATATTGCGATATCCTTTTTTCTTTGCAATAGCAAGTGGATTGACATCGTGAGGCTGATGGTGAATTTGAGCTCCTGCAGCTAAAAGCATTGCAACAACTTGAGCATGACCATTTCTAGCAGCTTTAAATATGGCAGTCTCTCCTCTCTAATTTATTGTTAGTTGAGTACTCAGTGTAATACAAAGTACCCTATCGCAAACATTGATATCT
>JNBS01000477.1:0-31195 GCA_002081575.1 Thraustotheca clavata | reverse complement strand
TACCGCGACCTATGGTTACAACACCCACACTGCATGCACCTTTAAGCACCGTTTTGACAAACAGACCAGCAGTGCCTTTCGGCTCTATCGACACATGTCGCCGCACAGTAGTATCATTTGAGGTAGCATTCAATATTGTTACGAGATCCATGGCTTTAGTCAAATAAAACTTTGTGATCTAAATAGCAATGAGCAAGTAAAATAATGAATGGACATTAGCAAATGAACTCAAGTCCACTTAATATAACAACAACCTATTATTGGCTTAAATAAACAATCTGCTACGTTTAACGTAATTAGAGACTGTCAGTTTTGACCAGAGGAAATATCATTTGATCTTATGCCTAAGACGGCAGCCCATTTTCACTGCGATTTTTTATCTCGTTGGACCACCGCGGGGTAAACAAGTAGCTCGATTGTTTTGCACTACGCGATATGAAGTCGAAGTTGAAACATTATTGTGCTTTGCAACAGTTGACCAGTCTTCTTGGCCATTGTTAAATGCAATCAATACACGCATTTTTTCTTCCTCTGTCGGAAGCCACTTTTTTTGTTGGGTAGCTTGTTGTATTTGCTATTTCTGTTGTTCCATTGTAATATAAATTGAACTGTGTTACATGTTATACTTTGCTCCTAAATTGGTGTTATGCTTTGCTTTGAAATTGTTGGTGCCAATGTGTTCACGCCAATTTATTATTTCCTGCCAAAATTGTGTTCTCACATTGAGTGAGGTATTTCTCATATTGAATGTAGTTTATTGACTGTATCATAACTCTGAAATGATGCTTTGTATCATTCTCATATTGGTTGTGGTTTTGTGTCAACTAGGTCGGGCAAAAGTGTAGTATCCAAGTGATTACTTCTCAAAGTCAAAAAAAATTTAAAAGTGTTTGAATGAAAGGTTCTTGCACCAACACCTCTTCAAGTTGAAAATGGAATTGAGGAGGTAGCAATTGCCCAATTTAGCGTCATACTTGCTAGCGGAGTTTCAACTTTTGAAAACTGGATTGAAGTTGGTGAAGTATTTTGCCCAGATTAAAGATATTGTTGGACGGTGTATGGACTTGGGAGTGCGTGAAATCGTAGATGATATTGGAAAATTGACAGAATTAATGCTTAATTGTTCAGATAATTCTGCAACTGTTTCAAATGCATTATTGGTTGATCTGCAACCTTAACCTCTTTGATAAATTAATTACATTTGAGGGCTGGTTTATCAACAATAGCTTCTGTTGCCTGCTTTTGCCTCTTAAAAAGTCAATCCCTTCTTTCGCATTCAAAATATCATTTACGTTTGAAACATGCATGTTAATTGATTGAATTTACGATGGATAAAATGAAAGCGTTGGTCATATTGTTGATAATCTCCAAGCCATTCTTAATTACATGATATGGCAAGATGTCAGCGCTGGTGTTGATCTTAAGCTCTATTCGTTAAAAAAAGTGCGCTAGAGACATTCTGTTGATTTTGTCCATGAATAAACAGCCCGAAAAGCCTATGAGCCATCGATAATATCACTTGGTGATGCCTTGGGCAAGATTAAAGAATGCAAAACTGCACTTGTCAGTATCAGCAAAATTGACATCATCGAAATATTGCAACAAATTAATACGTTTCAATTAAACTACAAAGATCAAAAGATGTAATGTAGAAGTCTTTGGTAGGTTTAGAAATGTCTAAAATACAATTGGGTTTGATTTTGGTTGTTGCTGCAAAAATGTCGCGATAAATATTGTACATACATACAACAATATAATGATGTCATGATACAAAATTTGTTTTCTAAGTGGTATTACTTTGTCATTTGCATTTTCCCAATCCAAGGAAATATTCATTTAGTGGCGAAGCTATAGCTTGATCATACACCAATGAGCTGCATTGAGATTGAAGCTATAAACATTTACAGCTTACACCAAAATAGTAGGCAACAAGGTCTAAACTAAATTAAAAGTGAACCAAAAACTGTAAGTCCACCACTCCTGCAAATAAGCATACGTTCTCAAAAACGCGTATTAACATCTGTATATATCACCCCTTTAAGAAATTTACTTTTAAAACGCTCTGCAACTTTCTCTGAGTTAATTTTATTGCAGTCCTTATGAACCCTTCGTAACACTAACTTGATATATATTAGTATAAACATGGATAATGAGATTATCATTGTACTATGGTATTTTCAGGAAGAATTTCAGTGCACGGCTCGTTAAACTGTCGAGATATATTTCAATGGGTGGTAACCACCAACAAAAAATTTGGGAAAATTAGAGTATATTAGTATGAAGAAAAATACAGGATTTATGCAGCCTTAGCCTTTGGCATGTCTTCGCATTCCCCTTCAGCCAATTCATACCCATCAGGGATGTCAAAAGCTTTGGTTGCTTCTCGCTTGGCGCGGCGTTGCTCCCAGGCTTTGAGAGCACGTTTACGGTTCGTAACAAGGCCAAGTTTAGCACAAGTGTCGATAAAGAGCTTAGTTGGGTTGTATTGGGAGGCGATACCAAATTCACTAGCAGCATAGTCATAAGGGAAAACATGGTGCCAATTGTGCCAGCCTTCACCAATAGCCAAAAGAGCGACAATGGCATTTTCAGTAGGATGAATATTCGGATCATACGGGGTTTCACCATAAAAATGAGCAGCAGAGTTGACAAGCCAAGTGCAATGCAAAATGGCAACATATCGCAAGAAACCTGCAACGACAAGACCATTCCAGAGAGATTCATTGAAATAGTAGTTGCACACAATCATTGGGAAAGCAAAGCTCATAAAGAGATTACCCCAAGGATTCAACTTCATTTGCCATCGAATTTCAAACATTTCTAGCAAATCGTCGCATTTGAGTTTATTTCCTGCTTCAATCACTTTTGGATCCTTCTTAACAAGGAGCCATCCCATGTGAGCAAAAAACATACCACGCAAAGCATTGTGAGGATCAGCATCGGATTCCGAGTATTTATGATGCACACGATGATCACGGCTCCAATGGTAAACGGTACCTTGGTTAGCAACCATGTTACAAAGCATTAGGAAAACACGAACAGTCCAGTGAGCTTTAAAAGCACGATGGCTCCATAAACGATGAGCTCCACCAGTAATACCTAGACCCGAAAGCTCGGCCAAAACAAACGTGAATGCAAGCGTAGACCACGAACATTTTGGAATAGCATAAATCCCAGCAATAGCCAAGGCATGACAAAAAGTAATGTAGAACACCATGGGCCAGTTGGCATTTTGAATGTGCTTGCTCCAATCGATCGCCATGGTGGAAAATTGAAAATGACAAAGATCCAATAGCTTCATTGTGCTGCTGCCAGCAAATTGATATAACGTACCTATAACACAACGTTGCTTTTCTATGAGCTACTAACGTGATGTCATCTACCAAGTCATATCATGTCCGACCTTGTAGCCAATCCACGCTCTCACCTAATCCTATGACCTTTCGTCAGCCAATCAAAAGTGTCCGTTTCAAACGACGGGGCAACTAAGGGCACATGCTCTCACCAAAACGCTCTATGGCACAGATGACGTATAAATGAACCATTTGTGACCATTAAGTTGGTAAAGGTAATACCTATGATTATGGAGATCTTGTTGTAGTTTATAGCGATGAATTCGCTAGCTTGTTGAAAATACTAATTCATTTGTGTTCATTGCTAGCCTAGTACCGAGTTCACTGTATTTTCTGAACTTGTCATGGTGATGTGAATAGCCGATATAATTTAGATGTTACGGTTTACTGAAATGATTTAGAGGAATGAAATGTAGACCTTTGATATAGAGTTAATCACGTTGAAATGTTTGTCGTGTTCTTTGTTGACTTTCACAAGAATAGCATTGCGTAACTTTGTGTTGGGCGAGAATTTGCATGATAGCCGATATCATAGGACCTTTATCTTTGCAGTCTACCTACAGGTTGCAAAGATACTGAGTTGTGTTATCATATCAGCCCCATCCCCATCGGAAGATCAAGATGAATTGAATTGATGAAAGCTTATCTCAGCTCGAAGCCCTTGACGCAGTTGATGGCATTAAGTTAGTGTTATTGATATGTGTCTAACAACTTGTTTCCAGGTCCATAACTTGATAAAGTTTTGTTTGTGCCATGGTTCATGAATGTTTAATACATAGTAGTATAGGGTCTGTGAGCAGAATAAAATTTAACAAAGTTGTAATAGCTGCAGCAGCCAAGTTAATAGTGCTGAATATTATATTTCCAATACATAGCCATCGGCCAAAGCATAATAGTATATTTTGTTGATGCTTTTTGTTGTGCATAAACCAGTACTTGTTTGCATCGCACTACATCTATGCCTAGCGAGAGCATTTTAGTCCAAAATCAACTCTAAATTCAGTTGCCATTCAACCTGGTTAGCTCATTAACTTGATCAATTCCAGATCTAACATTAGATGATTATATTGCATTGTGATTGAATCTACAGCATTCAATTTGAAAGAGTTATTAGACTTATTCGCACCGAAAAACAAGGATTTGACTGTTTCCAGTTCTTTAAATGCCTTTCTGGTGTCTATAGAGGTATCTACATTAGCATTTGTTAAGTTTCCATCGGCTGCACATTGTTTTTTATTTAGTAGGAGGAAGTTTTGGTCAATTCCTAAATTCATCTAACTTTATCGAATGTCTTCATGTATTTCCTTACTGCAAATAATAGCAGTATGATGGTTTTTTGGAAACAATTTTTAAATAAGCTTTAAATACATGACATCGTTATCATGTTTAACCTTGCATTCACAACAACCACGTTGCACCAAGTTCTATACAAGAAGCAAGATTTCCGAACAGTTCAGCACCAACGATGTAGTTTGCATTGATAGTTTACCTACAGCATTCTTTTCGGAGTTATTCTGGCCAACCATTGTACTAATTGTCATTTTTAATAAAACATGAATAGCTAAAGTGTGTCTACGGAATGAAAATTTGTTTGAACTATGAAGCGAAAAAAAATCATAGGACACACAAGACGCCCACGATAATAATAAATACAACTTTATAAGAACAATAAGAACGATTATATGAGTTTAACCATTCCTAATTGTGTTCCCTTTCGTCAAAGTGGTAGCTTAGTAGAAGAAACCAATGACTTTACCACCGGTGTGCTTTCGGCGGGCTTCGTTGTGGTCCATGATGCCGTACGTGGTGGACAACACAATGTGACCGAATTGGCGGGATGGTAACAAGTTGTTGATCCACTTTTCCATATCGTTGAGCTTAATGTCGAAGCGTGGGGAGATGACACCGCACTTGTTAATGCGACCACGGAGTTCAACAACGATCTTACCAGCACGGTGGTCATCGACAATTTCGAATTCGCCAATGTAGCCATTCTTTTGCATGCATTGCAAGAACTTGACAATCACCTTGGACGAAGGGCGGATGAGCACTTGGCGCTTACCGCGCTTTTCAGCATTGTACATTGTCTTAAGACAATCAGCGAGGACAGACATGCGCACCATTCTACACAAACACCATAAGCATCTATGCAAGCCAAGGTCAGGGGCACAATCCCCGCCTCCATAGACACGCTGCGGAATCATATCATCCGCTTTGCATCTCTTCTTCCAACGGAAGGAATTGCTGCATACCTTCTTGATCAACGAAAGGGAAGTTCCAAAATGAATACCAATATCAACCATCAACAATCCTGTCTTGTGATTGGTTATAACTCATCACTTTCATTGTTTTGATTGGTTATAGTATTGAATAAAATCATGAAATGATTGGTTAAAAGGACATGGTTTGTGATTGGTTGAAAACGCTTGGTGAATTTAAGGCCAGGACCTGGCCCGGAATGCATGCAGGGGCTCGGTTGAATATTCATGCATTTGATTGGTTTATATTATGATATTCTGTATTTGGATTGGCTAGTTTACATATCAGCTGTTTTCTATTTGATGGCTGTGTACTTTGAGCCGTACCCTGCGCGCCGATCAAAGGCCAAACGGACATGTTGGGACCCCGAAATCATCGCCGATTTAAGTATTTCTCGTAAATGTGATCAAGGAAAATGGATTGAATGTGCTATTTGTATTGATAAGAATGGAAAGCACTCAGTTATACAAAGTGATGCTTTATTTGGTGTGAAAAAATGGAAACGCCATGTCAATGGCGCTTGTCATATGCGGAATGCAGGATTAACTACTGATGCTGAACAAAGACCATCAATGGCTGCAATTTTAATGACAATTCCTCAATTAAATGAACGTCCTGATGTGATGGAAGCTTGTCCAGGAATTTATAATGGTGAATCGAAATATTTACAATTGATGGTACAATATGGAGATATTAAATCGGAGAAGATTGAAATTCTCATGACTGAGAAAGGCATTGGTGCATACTGTAAACAATGTACCAAACAAATGTATACGTCATCGATTCATCGTAAAAAAATATCCAAACATCAAATGAAAAATGCGTGTGCTTTTTGCTATGAATTGGCTGGTGAGGAAAGAGATAGTTTTTGCAAACGTGTTGATAATATGGAACGTGTTGATATGGTTTTGGATGCAATGCTAAGCAATCACAAAGGACCACTTGCAAAAAAAGTTATTGTTGATTTTACAAAAAGCAATACAAAAGCAAATCCAAATTGGAACTACTTGTTGGAAAAAGCTAAGCTGTTTAAAGCTGCCATGAATTATTAAATCTTTCGTTGAAGCCATAGATCTGTTTCCATTAGATCGCCATCCATGGCTAAAAACTGAATCAAATATATCGCTTTTGGAGCAATATTTTCAACAGCTACAAAAGTGCAAGCAACATTATATTGCTGAAGGACTATTGTGTAGAAATGAGTATTATGAAGAAGAGTAGAAATTAAATTACCAGGAGGGACTGTGCCAATGTAATGAACACGTAAGTGTAATAGCTTATCCCATGACATGGTTGATTCTTGTAAGATTTGGTTGAGATGGCCTTGGACCATAGTTGCAGCAATTTCAGTCTCAACAAACAAAAACCCAGTGCAAAGCATTCTTGGGATATAAGATAGTCGCGCTTCTTAGTTGATTATTTCTACCCGACTTGATGAGCACTATGCATCTTAATGTATACTCACTCAGTTCAAAGCTTGTAGGCTTTAAAGTTGAAAATGCTTTATGTGTTAATGCAACAAGTTCGACTTCGACTGGTGCTGCTTTAGGTAGCATTGGAACTCCTACTGCTGCAATTGGAGATCGAGTCTACAAAATTTAAAATATCTAGAGAATTCAGATTGAAATACAGCAAGAGCAATTCGAATGGCTGCTTTGTCGTTTTCTTCATCACTCTGATCACTGTCAAGTTCATGGGCGTATTCATCAGGTTCATTGACGTTGGTTTGCAAGATTTCTCGACTTTGGTCACACAAGTCAAGCCCAACAGAGCTATCAAAAGTATGGTATACCAAGGTAGAAACAACATGATGTAGATTCGAATCAACTGCATCAAGCACTCTCGCACCATTTCGATAGCTCTAAGCGAGTATATAAATACAAAACTATGGCAATAAAGTGTCATACCAAATTTAAAAGCGTAGGCATTTCAGCTGACAGCATGGTCATTGTTTCTGGCTTAAGAGGAATTTGGCCAGCACAGAAAATTACACTCTTTGATACCTAAGGCTAGATAAGCTTTTAGAAATAAGACTATCAGCACCGTGTTCGCTTGACAATAAGGTCCAATACACATTGGAGCCCATTCACTTAAACTTTGAATATAAAGCACTTCCCGCTGCGTAGCTATAGTTATTGTGGAACATGGCCCTAACATTGAGCCATTAACTCAGTGCACTGATTATACAAGATATCATACCTGCACCACGAATAGCTAAGCAATCAATTTGAAGGGTATTTTCCATATCAACTTGCACACAACTACGCGAAGGTGGTGTCAAGCCTGGAAAGTAAGTTGCATAGACAGCATTTAAATGTGCAAATTGAGCCATATCTCGGACATAAATGTGCACGAAAACAACATTGCTCAGTGCCACATCATGTTGTGCCAAATATTCTATCCAAAAAATGAGTAAAGACAATACAATAATCATATACTTTGGATGGATGAAAAAATAGAATGAACTTGATCAGACAATGACAATGACGTGTCTTCACATATTACTCCAGAAAGAGCAATTTGATTCCGAAAGCATCGACTAGTAATTCTTGCCGGAATGTGTTTAGCATTTGTTGGTTTAGTAGTTGGGGTCTGAGTTATAGTAGCATTTGTATGAGATACTGTTTTTGTATGTGGGATAATATCTTTGTCTTCCAAATGCAATGCGTCTATACAATATAGACCGACCGGAGCAAACATATCATCAGAGTGGATGACAACTCGAGCTTCGTCACTACATTTTGAAAATTAGTATTATCCAAAGGTAATGTAAGGACATGACAATGCGTTTCTTAAACAATGGGCAGTCGAGTGTTAAAGTCTCATATTCACCACCTTCACCACATATATGAAATTGGTATTTTTCATGCTACTTGAATCTAAATTAATAGTTCTCCTTTTTGTATGTACCAGGTCTAAAAATGTTGGGTATAGGTCAGCAATTGAATGACCCAAGTGTTTGCGTGGGTTTAAACCTAATAGAAGCATAATGCAACGTAAGATTAGACGCAATACCCATCGAGGCTACTTTGACCACTATACTATTCAGCTCTGCATCAATCATTTCCTGCATCAATTCATCCTGATTTTTACGCCATAGGTATGCAATCGAAGTTAATCCAAGACGATTGCACCTAATAGACAATAAAAATTATCAATGATTTTACATAAATTGTCATACACATTTTCAACTCGAGTACGTTGGTAATTGGAAAAAATAGCTCCGGTGTTGACTGCCTCAACGTCCGGGAAAAGTTCAAGTACACGTTTTAAAAGGACATACAAATCTTCAACTTCATCTCCTTTAGTGGGCTCATAACTCATATCAGTAGCGACTGATTGTCCACATAAAGTTTGTACAACTAATGGCAATTCCATGCATTCTGCAATAGATGTGACTACATGCGTTCCAATCGATTGAAACATAAATGAGTCCACTTCAGCATTGCTTGATGGTGGTTGCAATGTGGCCAAGCAACGAATACTGTGGCCATGCTCGACGCATTTCATCAACGAGAACACGCTGTCTTTGCCACCACTTACAAGAGCAACAACTTTCATTTCCTTTTTGATATACTAACTCTATTAACATACATTACACTATTTAAGTATTGGAATACGCATTATTTACATAAACCATCATTAACGATGATATTGCTCAAAAAAGAAAAGACAACAAGTTGGTAGTATAAAGTACATTCCTGATTCAGTTTGCAGCTGAGAAACATGCGCAGAGAGGTTGTTTTGAATTGAATTGCACATTATGGTACTTATTCATTGTTCTTTTTTCTATTCTGAGTGTTGTATGGTTTGGATTTCAAAATACACAATGCAAAATAGATAATAGGATCTTGAAGAAACTGCAACATTATGTTACATAGTGTATATAATGCTACAGTGAGTCCTAACTAGGACAAGAGTTGTAATTGCACACACTACGGTCCAAGCATTGTTACGTATAGAGCACGTTTGCAATATTTTATCCAGCTAGTAAACGATGTTGGTTAAACTAATGCAACAAACAATGAAGTTTGGGTGGAGTTTGGCATTGCTGCTACGAAATGGAGGTAGTTTGAAAGATTATTAAAATCGGAATCCTGTAAAAACGTTGATACTGAGACTAACATTAAGGAAGAATGTTCTGAAGTGCCATATTTTTTAATTCAACCAACTTGATGTATTTGTGGAAAAAGGCAAGTAAAGGACAACATGAGAAATTTTGAATAAGCTCGACATCACCAATCTTGATAGAGACCATAGGTGGATTCGTTGTCGTGCAAAAGATGCGGCGCATTACAACGAGTATATAGATGTCAAGAGATGATCCACACTATGGAGGCTGTCCACATATAAGCAAATTTGTCTCTTGGCGTGTTTATCCCACTTATGGGTTTCGGCATCAAAATACGCAATCCATAACTCAAATTCATCGCTTGAAGAAGGATGTCTACGAACCGCTGCTTTGTACTCGGTTGCGAACATCCTCCTACAGACCCAACCTCAAACAAGTGTGAAAAACACAAACATCGAGCTAAATGTCAGGGTGATCCTCATTGCTTTAATCAAGTTTATGCTCGCGGACGTTGTGTTCGTCATGGTGGCAAAAAGCCATGTTTGTACAAAGGATGTACAGGAAATGCTCGTAGAAACGATATGTGCCACCGACATGGTGGAGCTCGACGACGATTATGCAGTGAGCCTGGTTGCGATAAAATTGTTAGTGAACGTCGAAAATGCAGTCGCCACTGTGAAGCACAGCTTTGCCAATTTTCAAATTGTTTACTGAAAGCTCGTCTTCATGGATTTTGTGGAACTCACTACCGATACAAAGCTCAGCATATAGAACCAACAGCTTGGAATGTTTTGGATGTGTCTGTGAACAATGCCCCATTGGCCGAAGTCGAATCGCAGATACTAAGCAGTCTTTTTGATGATTGTGCTATCGACGAAACGCACCATGAATCTGGTTTTCACGTCCTTCACATCACTCGATCAGAAGCCATCCACATGCCACTTGTCGATCTTCGGGATACTTTAGTGGCAAACAAACCGCAGCAAAATCATTTATAAATGGCTCAAAACCGCCTACTAAATCTTGCGTATTAAACCTTGCGTATTAAACCTTTAGAATTCTCATCAATATAGTATGCTTTTAGAACCTTTAGTACTTAAACTATGCATAAATGTTATCAATCTTTTGAAATTACAAAATTGCTGATGTTATTATATATCACACGCACTCATTGCACAATGACACCCAAGAGGTACGTAAATAGTCTGAAGTGTTAGCATGTATTATTGATCCTCGCGCTTCTGTGTAAGTAGTGTAGAATCACAGAAACTCTACAAATCTCAAGATTTCTTTAGCCACACGAGACAAGCTTCATCATGATAGTAGCCCATGTCTAGACGAGCAATCAAGATTCGCACAAACAATTTAATGACAAGTATCTAAACAGCATTGTATGCCATCTGAAGAAATTTGGAGTACAGTGAACATCGTATTTTTTGACAGGCAATTTGAACTCAAAAATGCAATTAAGCTCAACAAATCAGCCAATAGACCTTGTGACTAACACGGTATCTTCGCTAAAAGCAGTAAACCACCATCTTCGCATGTACAAAAGCACTGCCGCGTCAAAAACAAAACTCAGTCAAGAATCTAATTCCATGGGAAAGGCAGTGACAGAAAAAGTTGCTAATTTTGCTAACCAGAACGCGAAAGAAGTTGGGCCAAACTGAATTACGTAAAGAACTTCGAGATTGAAATCAGTGAACTTGTACCAAATCAAATTTCGATCAAAGTTCGGAATTACAATTTATTTGATTTCTAAACCTTTGTGATAACATGGCTCAAACAATGTCGCTACATCATTCATATGTTGCTATCAAATCAAGAATAACATGTTCTTGACGATTGCTGTAATACGAATCCACCCCAGGGTACCTTTTACTACTAGCAGTTGCATTGTACCCACTCTTATCGAAGTAACTTTTCTATATCGAAAGCATTGATCTCTCCCAATTAACCTGCAATTACGTGATATAATCAAAGGTTAGGATGGAGGCAAAATATCATTTGCACTTGATATTTTATTATCACAATATTTCTTTTACCCAGCTTGACGCAAATAAACAACACACCAAAGACAAACTTATGAAGATGCTTTACACGTACGAAATCGTTGTTTGGTGTCAAGTATGCGGCGTTCGTGTACTGATTAAATTGGGTATCATTACGTGCACTTTTGAAGGTTCCACTATCCTAAAATCAAAATTCGGTCTTTTCCTAAATCAATATTTCTCCGTTATGTCCAATAACCTTTAAAATGTGATGTACTAGCTACATATCCAGCAAATGTGATAGTTGACTCATTCTATGGTACAAATCATTTTCATGCCTGTATTTTTGCTGTAAGTGCATGTATAAGCTTGTATTAGTCTATAGTCATGAATTTACGCTGAAATTGATTGCTGATTCTGCTTTTTTACGTTGGTGACTTACGCTTTTGAGTGAGTCATTCTCGAATGACTCACCTGCATATCCCACTTCGAGTCATTTTAATTTGCCAACGAATGCAGCGATGTCTATTTTGCCCAAGTCCAGTCATACCAGGCAAGAACAAGTGCTTTGTCCATCTATTGGTGATCCGAATCGTATTAATCAAGTTTACGCTCGTCAATTATGTGGTCAAGAATCTAAAGAAAAATGTAAGAGTAATCCCCACATGCTTTGAATAAATGGGTTGCGATATATTGATCAAACAACACGATGAACTAATTTGGCAGCTTGCATTTAAATGGTGACTTCATTAAACAATAGTTAACATTTTTAAAAGTATATCATCCTCATGTTTGTATGAATTTGTCATATCTGACGTTGTGTGATCTCATTGAATAAGAAAGGTAGTACTTTGGACACTTCTGTCAATGAACAAACAACACCATTTGTACAAACTGCAGGCTTGTCGTGTAATAGTTCTTTATACACATTGAAGCATAGATATACACACCATCAATGCCAATTAATAGTTTCTCTAATGTTTATATTTTTAAAGGTTTGCCTGCAAGCGAGATCAAATTTTCTGCTATTTGGATGTCAGTGATTTAATAAAGTTTGAATGAGAGCACAAATAATGTGATATCCCAACACTTATCGGCGACGATCATAATCTCGGCTGCTGGTTGAGTTACGTTTACTTCGATCACGATCTCTATCCCGATCACGGTCACGATCACGTCCACGATCTCGGTCTCTATCTCTATCCCGTGAACGTTCTCTTTTATTGCGATCTCTTGAACGAGACCGCGAACGACGACTAGACCTTGATTTATCATCAGTCTTTCGACGCTTGTCATCATCACGTCCTACTAAAAATGTCAGCTTTATACTTGATCTTATTGAGTTGCCTCTGGATTTGGATCGGGTACGAGCTCTTGAATCACTTCTGGACTTGTGTTCATTCCGATTTGTAGAATTAGACTTGGAGGATGCTCCAGATTGATCTTTCTTGTCTTCTTGTCTTGGTGGTGGTCTCATTTGCCAAGGAGGAGGTTGATGCCATGGTGGTGGAGGTCCTCGTGGTGGGTACATCATAGGACCACGAGGTCCATCTCCACCCATGCGATAAGCATCAGGCACAGAAGCTGCAGCTTTTTGTGCAGCAGCAGCCTTTTCTTTCTCTTCTGCTTCTTTCTCTTGGGTTTTCTGATATGCCAATTCTCTTCTTTTTTGTAATTGTTTTGTGCAATAATCCTACTTGCAATCAGCCATTTTACTTTTGATAATTGCATCACATACACGCCACGAGGATTCATCAAATCCATAATTGAAATAATCGGAAATATCCACACCTGGTTTTCGCCAAGGTTTTTCTTCCAATTGATCAATATCAACGTCAAATGCAGTTCTTCTACCACCAATACCAAGTAATGAAAGTTCTTCAAAGGTAGGTTCATATTGCTATCAAAATATTAGATGAATCCAACATGACATTTCTTACATCCGTTGGAACTTTCGCTTGCAATGGTGGTGTGTGCAAAGGATGATCATCACGAACATATTGATTTCCACCACGTACAAATCTAATTTTGCTTGCTTTTGATGGTGATTCCTCTGTTTCTTTCAATACAATTGCAATTCCTTCATCTTCTTCCTCTTCTTCCTCCTCCTCTTCTCCAACATCGTTTTCATTCACAGTCACTTTACCATACAATGGCTCATCATCTTCATCTTCTTCTTCCTTTTCTACCACAGGAACAGAGACAGGAACACTCGGTACTGCCGTCGATAGCACATCGTCGCCAAACTCTTCATCGTACTCCCCACCGTCCATCACACACACAATAAGCTCACTCTCGATACAAGCACCTTATTTCTCGATTCAAGAGTCTTAGTCTTTTTATTGCCCTTGATACAAGACACTTATTCCTTTCAATAGTCGATACAAGAACATAGTACTTTTGATATAAGAACATGTATGTGGATTGAGGACTGGAGGTTAGATATAGGTGTTTGTGGATTTCGTAGAGTAATGAGGGATTAATGGGAGGTTTATGGATGTTGTGGTAGAGTAGAAAAGAGTAGGTGGAGATGGATGAATGAGGAAAGAGGTAGACTTGTAATAGTTGATAATATCTGTAAGAATGGATGTTTTGTTAAAAGAACAATGATTTTTGTTAGAAGAATATAGTACGGATAGTGTATGCGGATATGAAATTTTGTTGGTGGAGGTCAGTCGTTGGTGGCCAATCGATTGAACTGATGTTTAGCACAGGTTAAGAATTACTTTTGTAAAACCTTCTTTGCTTCAGGTGTGTTAAGAGAAGAGAGATGATCATGAAAGATTGATGTATTGATGTAGGAATATGCCTCACTCGTTTGGTACTCGCGCCCGTACGCGCCACATGTTTGCGCGTTCGTTCCGTCAACGCGGTATGGTGAAGATGTCGACGTATTTGCGTACCTTTAAGGTCGGCGATTACGTCGATGTCAAGGCAAACGGTGCTATCCACAAGGGTATGCCACACAAGTTTTACCATGGTCGCACTGGTCGTGTTTTCAACGTAACCAAGCGTGCTGTTGGTGTCCGTGTCAACAAGGTTGTTGGTAACCGCATCATCCACAAGCATATCAACGTGCGAGTTGAACACGTTCATGCTTCCAAGTGCCGTCAAGATTTCTTGGATCGTGTCAAGGCCAACGAAATCAAGAAGAAGGAAGCCCGTGAAACTGGTATTCGCCTTCAAATCAAGCGTATTCCTGCCCAACCAAAGGGGTCTTACACCTTGAAGACCAAGGGCGTGATCCCAACCACTCTTGCTCCACAACCATTCGTCGACCTCATGTAAATGATATGGCACGTTGAATGGCAACCCGAACAGGAAGGAAAAAAACAATGGTTAAACATGAAGGGATGTTTTGCGAGAATTTTAATCTGTTAATCATGCCTCGTCACACGTTATCTACTAACGTTGATGATGTCAGCCGTCACAGGCATCTATTAGGAAATTGTGTCCTTCGAGTCTTTATACAGAGCCAGGATCATTATAGTAAGTGTATCTTTCGACGGATTACTTGCAAACATACAGCATGGAGGTATTTAAGGTAACGAAAACAGTATTCATAGCGTGTTAATTCCAGCTACAATGTAAATCCTCAAATATGTAAATCTCCATGCATCATGCACTAAATTGTATTAATACCAATGATTTTATTAGCATCTGCACAATGTTGGGTTGGTTGACAGTTAATAGAGACGTAGTTAGCTGTAGTCTCCTATTAGAACTGCTATTTGTAGAATACTTGATTTGTTAAAGCTAAATATTTACACAGTAATGACAAAGTTATAATGATTACAGCTTTAATTGTTCATTTGGCGCAATCAATTTGCAACTCACAAAATAAGAATCTATTCTTAGTTTGAAATAACGTAAAAGCTTAGTCTAGGAGTTCTTATTCGACATCAATATAACGTCGCTAGTTTAGCCATTTCTAGCTAAACCCATAGCTCCATTTAAATGCTAATCTCAACAAGCTTTTATCAAACATTTATCTTAACCTTCAATACAACTCATATTTTATGCTACACAATCATGACTTTCGCAGCGATCTATCGTCGTAATCCTTTAAGTCTATGAAAGACTCATCATACATTAATAGTGGGTTGTAATATTACTAGTAGTTGAATTGTGTTGTGGCGTTTCACGACAATATTTGCCAATGCAAATACGCGACGCTAAAGCAAAAAAATTCGAGATCTGTGTCCCAGAAGCTTTACAAGTTAAATTCACTTTGCTACCGTATCCATCATGGAATGTTACTTAAGTAAACATTCGCCATATCATAGTCACCACAATACCATTGTTATTTTCCCAATGAGCAACAATAATTTTTACTATTGAATACGTAGAATGTGGTCTCCACGAACTTCGTCCTGCTCATTTTCGGTCAACAAATATCCCTCACTTCCCTGAATCAGATTCAAATAAATAAGCCCATTCATACCGTAATTCCCCAACA
This sequence comes from Thraustotheca clavata, assembly GCA_002081575.1. Lineage (NCBI taxonomy): Eukaryota > Oomycota > Saprolegniomycetes > Saprolegniales > Achlyaceae > Thraustotheca > Thraustotheca clavata. Next base: position 15,061 of record JNBS01000477.1, on the reverse strand, counting down.
TCAAAACCTTACGTTTTCCATCATTACATGAATAACATAAAAGATATATTCAAATCTTCTATTCCCATTTTTCCTAATTCCATTTCATTTCATAATCCAAAATCTCCCAAAATGAATCATCCAAATCCAATCTGGTTCATTGACTGACCAACATTTTCCAGTTGGATGACGAGTACAAACTACACATGCAGTTGCTCCTGGTGATAATACTGGTATTTATATGGGATGATCGTGAACACTCGTCAAACACTTTCGGCAGTATCCCACACTACACTTGAACTTCGTATACGCTTCCACTCTCTTTTCTTCCTCCGCTCCACTCATCCATCCATCCATTTTGCCAACCAAGAATATCAAATGATATTTGCCATATCACCTCCGCTTCCAAGATTCTTTTTCAATTGGCTTAATTTAATTCCACATGGATTGCCTTAACCTTTACTTTCTATTGCATTGAAGACCAACTAAAGCTCATTCTTCTAACAATATCCTCCTTTAAATACTTTTTCCTTTATCTATACTTTCTAATACCAAAAACCCTTCACTTAAGTCCATTGAAATTCAAACTTCAAGTTCATATCCGGATACGGATAACTATAGATTTTTTAAATTTTGAATTAGTTGTCAATTTGCGCGCCAGAGGTAACGTGGGGACGATGAGCACCGGCCCGGGGACGTTGGACGTGCAGAAAAGCCTGTACGATGAGGCAATGGTCCACGTGAATGCGGGGGTGGCAGCACAGAGTGAAGGGAAAGATGCAGAGCAAGAGTTTACGCAAGCTGTGGAAATCATGGAACGAGCACTTGCGTTGACTTTTACGTATGAAGAAAAAGAAACATCCAAGCGTCTTGCAAATAAGATGGCACGATATGTAAATATGATCAAATCTCAGCGTGGTAAAGCAACCGATGCGATTAAGGAATCTACAGCTCGATACAATATTTTGGACATGGAAAATTTGCCAGAAAGATATGACGCTATAACTAAAGCATTGACAACTTCACCAACACATGGAGATGTGTTTGAATCGTTAAAAAATACCTTTGGTTTTCAGGAAAATAACGTTAAGAATCAAAAGGAACATGTCATGCTTCTTTTGACAAATTATAAAGAACAAATTGAAACACCTTTGGCAACTCCATTGGAATCGGCCAAGAAATCCAAGAAACCAGTAGTTGCTCCACCTTTGCCTGCAGATGTTACTGAAGCAATGAAGCAAGCTATTGATAAGTTGCACAATCGTTTGTTTGATAATTATATCAAGTGGTGTAAATATCTCAAGGTTACTCCAGCTTTCACCAAAGAACCAATTGTTGATATTGTGCTTTTCTTTTTGATGTGGGGTGAAGCTGGTAATTTCCGTCAAACACCTGAACTTTTGTGCTTTTTATTCCACAATTCGCTTCCAGCAGCAGCACCAACTACTACACCAAAGGAGCCTGGTACATTTTTGGCTACAATTATTCGACCAATTTATGCAGAAGTCAAGAAAGATAATGATAAAAAGACTCCTCTTGGCCAACGTGCTCCGCACAAAGAAATTCGTAACTACGATGATTTCAACGAATTTTTTTGGACCAAGAAATGTTTGAAATTCGATGCAACTAACATTGCTACTGCTCTTGGATCCGTCGACAAGAATGGCAAGCCAAAGGATGCTCCAAAGACGTTCATTGAAACACGTTCATGGATGCGAGCACTTTGGTCATTCCGTCGTATTTTTCTCTTTAACTTGTGTCTATTTTGTGCTACCGTTGGGTTTGCTGTCGATATGATTTTGCTTTGTCCAGTATCGCCTATCATGTATGGCCCTGATCTTGGTAAAGAAGCCACTATCTTGGGCAAACTTTATTACAAAGCAAAACCTCGGTACGAAATGAATAATGATTTGGACGTCGATACATGTAATATGCCTAAACTTGCTACCTGCCTTGGTGTTGTCAACTACGTGCCTTATGTTACTTTCCAATACCTTCCTGAAGATATGAAGATGCTTATGGCTGATATCCCATTCCAGCCTTGTCTTGAAATCCTTGGTGGTCGTTGCAGCTGCTATCATGATACATTGGATGACTGCTTCACCCAAGCAGGCACAGCTATCATGTACGACCCAACTGATCCAACACAAATGTCCACTGTTAAGTACAATCAGGCTACTTGTATGCCATCATACCGCAAGGCTGCGATGAATGTGATTAACAATGCTGGTGATGGTATGCTTAACTGTGGTCAATGTACTGTTGCAACTGCTGATATCCCAACCAAACTTCCAGCTTTGCTTATGGGGCTTGTGGATCTAAATCGTAAAGATATGGGACCACTTATTTTTGGTGGTGGTTTGGCCATTTTTGCTCTCTTTGTGTTTGGGGAACTTATTAATCGTTTGTTCTCTGGTATGCTAATTGGTTATGTTGGTCGTAATCTTCCTGTACCATGGACTGCATATTGCCGATACACGTGCTTTTGGTTGTTTATGTTCACTGTCAAATTGTCGTTTGATTACAATTTTATGGTCAAGAATTTGGTTGAAACTTCGTTAATGATTTGGCTTTCGGATCCTACACAATACCTTCAAGTATCTCAATTTATGATTCAAAAGAGTTACCACAATATCATTTATATTATCTTCCTATGGCTTCCAGCCGTTGTTGTCTTCTTTTACGATTGCCAAATTTTCTATGCTATGTTTTCTGTTGTCTTTGGTTCTATCCGAGGTTTCAATTTGCGTATTGGTGAACTTCGTTCTTTCCGTATTCTTCGTCAAGCTTTCAAGTCCATTCCAAAGATGTTTAACAAGAAATTGGTTCCTAATGCTGTGGAAGTTGAAGTTTCTAAAAAGAAGGCTGAAGACAAGAAGAAAAAGAAGTCTCAAAAGGATATTGAAGCTGAAGAAGAAAAAGCACTTGAAATTAAAGCTCAATTGTACCAAGGTGCTTCATCCACTGCTGCTTCATTGCATGCTGGTTCCAACCGCTCGTTCGGTCAAGTATCGGGTATTGATGGCAGCGAATTTGAACGTGTATTCCCATTTGCTGCTGCCTGGAATCGTTGTTTGGTGTCAATGCGTGCTGCCGATGTTATCAACAACCGAGAACTTAATGTTTTGAGTTATTTGATCGATGGTGATGATTCGATGGCTTCATCAGAACGTCGACTTTATCCTCCAGCTTTCCTCACGGCTGGCAAACTTGACGAATCTCTTGACATCATCACTGACTGTGCTGCTGTGTATGAAAAGCTCAAGAGTGACAAGAAGAAGGATGCTGCTTTGGCTAAAGTCGAAACTTCGATGCGTGATCGCCTTAAAAAAGATGACCTTCGTATCGAAGCATGCTTGGGATCGTACAAGTTTACTGTTCGCATTCTTCGCCAACTTCTTGGTGATGCCCATGCTGAATTGGACCCATGCTATGCTTTCATTGAAGAAGCTGTGCATACCCATGAAATTCTTAAGGGTTTGAATGTGTCGGGCGTGCATGCACTTCGTACTGCTGCTGCTGTGACCATGAAGGCTATTATTGATATACCTAAGGGTGCCAAGGCTGACAATTTGACTTTCCAACGTGCTTTGTACCGTGTGATTGACTCGACAGAACAATTGCTTGTTCAACTCAAGAAGGTCTTGAGCAAACAAGAAGCTCTTGCCAAGGTCATCAACGATACCCCCTTAAAACCAAACTCCTTCTTCATCGCTTCGGATTCGACACACGAATATGCCACCAAGCAAATTCAAAGCATTATTGATGATGTGCCAACAATGGCTATCGTGTCTCGAGCTTATCAATTGCTTACTGTCGACAACTTTGATGCTGAACCTCGTTCAGATGAAGGTCAACGCCGTCTTCGCTTTTTCTCCAACTCACTTTTCATGGAAATGCCTGATGCTCAATCAGTCAAACGTATGCACTCATTGTCGATTGCAACTCCTTACTACTCTGAAATTGTGTTGTACTCTGTCAAGGAACTTACTGAAAAGAACGCCAAGGATGAAGACAGTATCCAACTTCTTTACTATTTGCAAACGGTATACACTGTTGAATGGCAAAACTTTTTGGAACGTCTTGGTGTAAATAATGAAAAGGAAGCTTTGGCTAAATCGCCTGAAGAAGTTCAATTGTGGGCTTCGTACCGTGGTCAAACTCTTGCTCGTACCATTCGAGGTATGATGTACAACGAAGAAGCTATTCGATTCTTGTATTGGCTTGAACTTGGACACAATGCTGCTTCTGATGCCCTTAACAAGGAATTGGACGAAATGGTTGCTCTCAAGTTTAACTATGTCGTCACTTGTCAAATTTATGGTAAGCAAAAGGAAGAAGACAAGCAACAAGCTCGCGACATTGATTACTTGCTCAAGAAGCATCGTTCGCTTCGTGTGGCTTATGTCGATGGTCCTAAACGTATGAAGGATGGTCCTCCAAAGTTTTTCTCGTGTTTGGTTCGTTCCAGTCAAGACAAGATTGTCGAAGTGTATCGCATTGAACTTCCAGGTGATCCAGTTATCGGTGAAGGTAAACCAGAAAACCAAAATCATGCTGTTGTTTTCTCGCGTGGTGAACTCTTGCAATGTGTTGATATGAACCAAGATGGTTACTTTGAAGAATGCCTCAAGATGCCTAATCTTCTTGCCACCGTGGATCGCCCAGAACACAAGAATTCGCCACTTACAATTATTGGTTTCCGTGAATATGTATTTACTGGTGGTGTGTCTAATCTTGCAAGCTTTATGCAAATTCAAGAACTTTCCTTTGTGTCGCTTGGTCAACGTATGCTTGCATACAACTACGTCCGTCAACACTACGGGCATCCTGATATTTTTGACAAGATGTTTGCTATGAGCACTGGTGGTACTGCCAAGGCTTCACGTGGTATCAACTTGTCTGAAGATATTTTTGCTGGTTTTAACTCTACTTTGCGTGGTGGCCGTGTATCTCATGAAGAATTTATTCAAGTTGGTAAGGGTCGTGATGTTGGTATGCAACAATTGGCACTTTTCGAAGCCAAGCTTTCATCGGGTGCTGGCGAATGTGTCACTTCTCGTGATGTCATGCGTATGGCTAATCGTCTCGACTTTTTCCGTCTCAACTCGTGGTTTTATGGTAATCTTGGTTGGTATTTCACCCAAACTATGACGGTGTTTGGTGTTTACTTCTTTATCTATGGTAAAATATACTTTGCGTTGAGTGGTATGGATGCCTTCTACCTCCAACTTGGTCGTCTTGGTATTTCTGGTGTGTTGAATACGTCGTGGGCTCTTCAATTTGGTTTCCTTTTGGTTGTCCCTGTAATTGGTGTTATTGGTGTTGAACGTGGTTTCCGTCATGGTGTGACGTTCTTGTTGTGGAACGTCATGACTCTTGGGCCACTTTTCTTCACTTTCCAAATGGGTAATCGTATGCACTACTTTGATCGTACACTCATCCATGGTGGGGCTAAATACCGTGCCACTGGCCGTGGGTTTACTATCAAACACGAAAAGTTTGCAGAACTTTACCGCTTTTACGCTTTCAGTCATTTCTACCGTGGTGTCGAACTTATGTTCCTTTTGGTTCTCTTTGCTATCTATGGTACTTTTAACTGGTGCAATTGCAGTTGGCAACAAGATATTACATTTTACAATGGTGTTGAACCACTTCCATATGAATGGCAACAACGTTGCTATTCAAACTGGTACCAACAGTGTGTGCTTCCAACTAACCAAAACTATGGTATCATGAGTTATTCGTTGTGGATTATTGCAGCTACTTGGGTCTGGTCTCCATTTGTCTTTAACCCATCTGCCTTTGACTGGGATCTTCTTATTGCTGGTTACCGTGATTGGCAAAATTGGCTTCAAACCAAGAATGACTCTGCTGAAAGTTGGTACGGTTGGTGGACTGCAGAACTCGATTTCCTTCAATACTCGACTGGCTTCTCTCGTTTTGTGACTTTTGTCCGTAAGACTCGTTTCTTGCTTGTTGCATTTGGTATTTACTTGCAACTTATGTACCGTCTTGTATACAAGGATCGTCACACTACTGTTGCTACTGGCAATCCAATTTTGCCATACATTCTCTGTGGTGCAATTTTCGTCTTTTTGATTCTCTTTGCTTGCATTGCTTACATTGCTTCTCGTGTCACCAAGAAGATGACTTTGAAACAACGCAAACTTCGCAAACTCAAATTCAACCTTGGTTGGCTTCTCTTGTTTATTGTGCTCGGTTCCCTCATGTATTTGTCCATTTCAAACTTTGCTGAAATCATGGTTATCCTTGCTTTGGTTGCTTACTGGTTCTTGCAATTAATGATCTGTTGCTTGAAAGAACAACATGTTGTTATAATCAATATCGCCAAGAGCTTTGATGTTGTAATTGGATGGATCGTGTTTGGCCCTATTCTCTTTATTGCTATGTTCATGCCATTCCTTGCTGCTCTTCAACAGCGTATCATGTTTAACTCTGCATTTACCTCGGGTCTTGAAGTAAACAAATTGCTTGGTAACAAGGTTGTGTCGGAAACCAGTCCTATTCAACCACAACCAACCAACGAACCGGCTAAACCCAAAGTCAAAGCTACCAAGAAGAAAAAGCCTGATGAAGCTGCTAATACCCATTACGGTACCATGTAATTTCACTCTTTGAATAATGCATTCAATTCATTTTTGGTTTTCATCTCTTTATATCATGTTTGGTGTTCAAAAAGTCACAGAAATATAGAATATAAATATATAGTCGTGGAATATTTAGAATAAAAAATAGAGCTGAGTTTAGAGCTATGTATATAGTAACCTCCGTTATATTCTCCAGTGTGAAAGTTGAGTACATTAGATTCTATATTGAATCAAGCATAGGACTGTGTATTAGTAGTGTGTTCTAGTTAAGTATCTATGTTGTTTTCTTTTGTTTTTCAGCAGGATTGGGTTTGGTTTGGTTGTTTTTTACCGGTGATTTTTTTGTCTGTTTAGCTGGTGATTGCTCATTCGAAGTTTCTGATTTCTTTTCTAATGGAGTTGATTTATTCTTCTTGGCACGTTTGCGCTTTTTATCAGGATCTTGACCAGCAGCAATAGCAACAGCTTCACGTTTAAGTTTACGTTTGAGTTGTTTACGTTTATTAGCAGCACGTTTTTTTTCAATTTCTTCTGGTGTAATACAATTACGTTGATGTTTTTTCGATTGTAAATGATTTACAACATCTTTTTCATTTTGAAGTTGAATTTTTGGGCATTTTTTGCATCGAAATCCATTGATGCCATTTTCAAAAGTGGTTGGTACAAAATCATCCAAAAATGCAGGACGTTCTTCCTTTGATTCTCCATCTTGATCCTCTTCTTCTTCATCACTATCAGCGTCTATTTCGTGCATTTCGCCGTCCGATTCATCATCACTGCTCTCAGCCAGCAATTGTTGGACACGAGTGCGGGCAGGCACAGCTTTTTTTTCTGGAATTTCGTCTTCACTATCGTCTTCATCTTCACCTTCTTCTTCGCTAGCACTAGCAACTGTAGATTCATCGTTGTCGCTAAGCACGTCAACATCCATTAACTCCATGTGCCGCTTGGCTGCCCGGAATAGCGCCATCTTCCACTCCAATTATTTTATGTATCCAATTGTACAGCTATCACGGTCAACTCCTTCAATACAACACCTTATCATCCTAACATTAAACAATTTACTCTGTTTTACAGACTGCCTCTTCCTTAATAATATAGTATCCCAATCAAAATTTACTCTTAACATAAACCTTTAATATCTACATAAAGGAATATCTCGTAAGATTATATGCATTTTGAAAGAGAAAATCCCTCAGATAGTTGACATGCAATTTGTTATAAATGTAATATTCAATGCCATTTTAAATTTGGAATGGTAAAGAACAAATCGTCTCCACAACGTATTGTGTCCTTGCTACCTTCAGCAACAGAGTTAATTTACTGTGTCTTACTAAAGATTGATGAAGTTGATCCTCGTGGTGTACCACATGCAATTCTTGTTGGTCGATCTCATGAGTGTGACTGGCCTGAAGCATTTACAAAGGATGTGCCCATGCTTACTGCATCACAAATTAAATTCACCACATCAGCAGAAGTAGATGCTCAAGTTCGTGCTCAACTTGCCACTGGTTTTGGCTTATATTCTGTCAAGCTGGACCTTCTCAAAGTGCTCAAACCAGATTATATCGTAACACAATCACTGTGTAAGGTTTGCTCAGTTGATTATTGCATGGTTGATGATTTGACTGCGGGTATGAATCCTCGACCATTGCTCATTGATACCAACCCAATGTCTGTGCAAGATGTCTTTCGTGATATTGCCCGAATTGCTGATACCATTGGGTATAGCTCTATTGGAAAGATAGTTGTCGATGAGCTCCAAATGCGTATGAATGCAATGCTGTCTATTGTTGCATCAAAGATGAAACCTGGAGTCAAACGCAGATCTATTGGATTTTGTGAATGGACTGATCCTATATTTTGCGGTGGGCATTGGACACCTCAATTAATGGAAATGGCCGGAGCAAGTCACCCTTTAAACCCAACACTAGGAGGTCCTAACCATGGTGTGTAATTTGATTAGGATTATTACTTATATTAATGATTTAGGTGCAAAGCCTTCACGGGCTATTCCAAATGAAGAGTTTGCTCGATCTGACCCTGATATCATTATCATTGCTCTATGTGGACTTGACATGACTATGACGAAAGAAGAATTTAAAGTGTTATATAATGCTCCATGGTGGAAAAATTTGCGAGCTGTGAGAAGTGGACAAGTTTACTTGGTTAATGGCAATCACATGTTCAACAGACCTGGTCCTCGCCTTGTTGATGCTTTTGAATGGCTGGTATCCATGCTGTGGAACATGCCAGAAGTGTGCCCCCGTGGGTTTCCTGCAGAACTTTGGGTGCCCGAAAAAGGTTATTTCACATAATTCATTAGTAGCAATGCACATGTTCTTTTATGTTTCTTAATTTGAATTCTTTGAGAGCTTTATATATCCGCTTGACAACACAAATTTTCAATTTTTTGAAATATAAACGTAGTCACTTATTACAAATCCCAGAAATAATATTTCACTCTTGATATTTTGGATTGCCTCTTGCAAAGCTTTATGCATTATAGATATTGAAATCTTTATACAATCGTTTCTGCTACTTAGGTTGATGAATACTTCAAGATTTTACTGAGGCTTTACTTTGAATTTCTTGCCATTTCAAACATTTCGAACTATTTTAAAATCAAATGATGATCCTCACATCGATAGTTCACTGACGGGAATGGGAACTGCGGTCGATATGGCGCTAGAATATTAGAGTGTTTGGCTACAATAGTACATGAGGTGCTGCATTGTGATTGGATGTTCGAAAAATTCGTGCCTACTTTTGATTGGACAGCTAAATTTTGCTTTGAGTATAACGTGAAACTCATTTTTCATTTTTAAATCTAAAAAGGATGACATTTGAGTCAAAACCCTTTTTAAGCCGTTTGGAGAATAAACTAGATCAATTGTGCAGCAATCTCGACAGCACACCTTATGGCGAATTGAGTATACTGGAAAAGCTTTTGATTGAAGATTGTTTCGATGATTATGACGTGGAAAACCCAAGTAGACAAAACGTCCAAATGATTGTTCCTACATCATTTTCAAAACTTAAAATGACACACCATTTACTAGATCCGTATGAAATTGTATTATGAAAAGCAACCTAACTTTATATAAAAAATCTTTAATGTCGAGGTGTCTAGCAATTTAAAGCAATTTTGGACGAGGCAATGACTTTCAAATAGATGTATACCATAGTGAAGTTTTCCTCTCTTTTGATTCAAGGGTTTAAGTGGAATTTGTGGTAACTTTTGCTGCATTGCTTTGGTACTTTATTTAATGTATTTACTGCAATGTGCTGAAGCTAACTATTCCGGGGATTTTTCTTATTATTACATGGCTGCCAGGAAGAGTAAAATTTGATGCATACCTAAGTTTCATCATACAATGTGATATCATATCATGTAAAAAACATGGAAAATGGTAAAAGGACCGAATTCTCTCAAACATTTGGTTGGAGTTATATAAACATATTTGTTGGGACTTAATGTCCAATTACGTTAAACTGCCTTGAAAGATACCCAGCAAGAAACAACACCAGCTTCGATGCGGTTTAAATAACAGTGCAGTTTATCGAGTGTGCTTGTACCAGTACAATGTAGTATAAAAAGGCACACTGACACACAGAATCCAAACAATAACACTTGCCGAGATATTTTTTCGAATTGGCTCAAATTGCGCCTGACTTACTCGTAGTGCAAAGTCCACCGGCTTAGTTCTTGCAGCCTACTACTACGTAGTAAATTTGTGCGCATAAACCAGTGGTTGCATTGTGGCACATCTACAGTGACACATTGCGGTGCACGTACTTTTCTCACGCAGTATGACAGCGATAACTTTTTCTGCTCAACACAATCTTCTTGGTAATAACATAACGTAAACCATCAATAAATGGTCCCTTTTTTTGGTTGGCTTTGGAGGAACATATCTGCAATCACGAATATGTATAGAAAAGTAACTGTATATTTAGGTAGAGGAAGACATCAACTTTCGATACAATACAAAGTTGAAGAGCAATAAATATCCGGATTCATTCGGATGGACGTTTTCGATACCAAATTATCCATAACGAATACGTTTTGTAAAAATGAAATCTATTAATCACTTATTAATTTTTTACCTACAAGCTATTGTTCGTCTGAAACCTTTATGCCCCGTTCCTCGCTGCCAACAACATCATCCTACGTCTTGGTTCCACTGGGTCATGGCATCGGTACAGGGAACAGACCTTGGCAACAGTTTAACGATGTTCTTGTTGGTAGAAGTCTGCGATTATTCGTATGAAGGAACACCTTGACTATAACAAAAAGCTTCTATTTGAAAATTCAAAGTAACATATACATTAAAGTAATATAATTTCTTGAATTTCTTCGTTTCAAATAGCAGATAAATCGCATATCATAGTCTTCTTCTTCGTCTTTTTTTACAAGAATTTTTAGTAAGTAGATCAGATACCATTTCTTTAGTCACAAGACAACCAGCAAAATCAACAGTTTTTCTCTTTTAGACTTTTCGGTGGTAAAACTAAAATCGTAGTTCTGATTTCATGGCGACGTGTAAGCCACAATGCATTTTCATTAATAACACTATCCACATTTGTAAACAATGCAAGTCGATTTTTCATAGCAACATGTGACAGTGGAAAAAGACCACAAGTATTAAATCCAGCAATAACATTTGTTGACATGTTTGATTGATTGCACGTAGAGCATGAGATCTCAATAGCTACATGTTTTGTCAATATGCATTCTGATATTTCAACCATGTAATGGAATATGTTCCGACGTAGCATCTTCTTATAAGGAGCAAATACAGCTACATCAAGTGGTTGAAATAAGTGTGTTGCATTAGCAGGAAGACACACAAGCAAAATTTGGAGTTCATTTGCTTTTGCTACAATGGCTGGATTCGAGAAATGTGATTTGTATACATCAAAAATACAAGGGACGTTTGATAGATAATGTTGTACACTTGTCAAACATTGTAAGCCATTGTAAAAAAGTACCTATTGATGAATCCAGAATCTCTGCATGTTACAGCAGAATTTTGTATCGAACAAGCATTTGATGTTTTTCGATCAATTCGTTGTCCAGGTAATATAAAAAGAGGTGGGATAAGTTAACCAGCCGCATTACCACGAGCAACAATTGTCATGTGGAATTTTGCAATTATTGATTTTGACCACACATTTTTGCATCCTTTTAAAGCAACAACTTTTCGTGATTTTTGTCTTGGATTTAAGCCAGTTTCTTCCATATTAAAAACTTGATTTGGTGTGTTTTTGTGCCTAAAAAAAATTTCATCAATGTACTGAAAATCGTGAGATGACTTGGGACAGACGTGAAATTAGCTGAGGGTGTCGTTGGTGGAATCTTTGTTACCATCCATCTCCAATTGAGTCAATTTCCAGCATTTTGCATAATTTATTGTTAATGATGTTAGACAAAGTCAGTGGCTTATTCTTATCGATTTTTTACGTACTTTGTACATCTGAATCTTACGACACTTACTGCAATATTTTACAATTTATCATTAATGCGTGTGGAGAAACAATTAAGCCTAAAGAAGTGATTTGCGATTTCGAAGTTGCGCTCATCACTGCTGGACGAAATCGATTTTCTGATTCAAAGATCGTTGGATGTTCATTTCATTTCAAGCAAGCCTGAATGCGTCGCATGACTAAATACAGGATTCCATCAGCTGAGAAGGCAATTGCTAATATAAAGGTAATCTAGATATGCTTACTGTAATTGAAAAGTCTTTGATATCTCCAAATGGAATTGATTGGGTTAAGAATCATATTTAAAGTGGATGTATTAAATCAAATGTGCGCTACTCTGTTGAAAAATGGAATCAATTTTGGCAATATTTTTAAAAGACTTGGTTGCCACCAATGTATTGGAATGTCAGCAAAATCGACTACGATATTGTGGCTAGAACTAATAATCCACTTGAACGGTTCAATCGTACTTTAATTTCCAAGGTCCCAACGCCACATCCATCATTGTCTCGATTCATTCAAAATTGAAGATATTTCTCGCAAAATGGTTAATCACAGAAATGACAAAATGCAAGGAATTGCCCGACGTTCAAAGCGAAAGGATACAATTGACCTACCAAAGCCAATTTTTTTGAGCATAAATAAAGCAATTCATAATACATTATGCACATTTGGATAATAACGTAATGTTTAACAATTTTCAGCTTTAGTCGGTAATTTCTATTAATTTCCTTCTCTCTTGGGCTATAACTTTTAGCCTTAGTAGTTAGATTCCATCAAAATCGGTCTTCCTTGGTTCATACAATTGGTCATGAGACCTAAGTCCAGACCTGATCGTAAAGTTGACCTAAATTAGACCTTACTATTCTTTTCAAAATTAGACCTTACCATTCTTTTCAAAGGTATGGTTTAATTTAGGTCTACTTTACGATCAGGTTTTGAAAAGAATGATATTTCCTGCATCAAGATTGATCAAAAAGCAAAATTGAAGTGATTACACCATATCATGGACAACAAGCACACGTTATTATTGTCGAAGCTGGGTAAGTGTACTCAGAATCAACAATTGATAAATCACATATAGAGAAAGAAAGCAAAAGCAATAAGGTCGTTGAGAAAAGGAAAGGAAATTTGGTAATTTTGATTCGGACATAAGAAAGCAATTTGATTTTTGTAAAGTTTCATGCATAGGATAAAAAATAAATGATTTTGATTGACAACATGTTTTCTGGTTTCATGCAAAGTCTACTGCACATATTTGCAGCTTAACCTCTCCCCAAAAAACTCTTTTCACTTGCCTTACATTGGGTTGTTGGTTCTACTTTGTCAGCTCAAAGAAGATCGTGATGTTGTAAATTTCTATGGTTTGCATGTAATCCTTACAAAATACTTTGTCCTTAGATGTGTGCTTAACAAGTTACAAAGTGGGAAGATCAGAAAAGATTGCTAACTAAAAGTTATTGCTATTGTACGATGATCATTGACGATTAATCCCCAAGGACAAAATTACAAGGATATACTAATGGAGATCCTTATGACAATAATTACAATATTGCCAATACATCAATGCACGTAAAATACATGTTTGCATCAATTGAATTGCAAAATGTCTTGGTTTTCTCTGAGTTACAACTATCAATTTTTATCACAATGGTCAAGAGTTGGTATGTACCCTGTATGATAATGGAAGGGTATTCTCAATCAAGATTAAACGAAATGCCACAGTCGAGCTCCTCCAAAAAAATCTATAGCAACCAGAACCAAACAATATTCCAGCAAGCGCATTAATTTTGTAATTGGCAAAAAAGATGGTGTGTGGATGGAACAGGACAAGACCACGAGAAGCTTTAGGCATCAGCACTGATTATAAAGAGATGATTTCTACATTGATATTTGATTCCTACTTGGAGATGGATTTCCAGTGTCAATTGGAGAAATTCACATTTTGTGTCTTAACCTTCTTGCTAATCAATTTTCAAATGGCAACGATAATATGCATCATACCGGTGCCAATGAGTCCATTGGTCATTCATGCAAGCGGAGCCAATCCAGCAAATATTTATCTAAATTGTGATGCAATAATAACAAGAATGTATGGAGTCAGACTCTGAACACTACTCTTGAAATTTTTTCTTAACTCAAATCGTATCCCTCAACTCTTCATGGCTTAATGCTGGCAACTTCGGAACTTGTGGTGAAAGCCATTCAAAGTATATTGCTGGCATATTTTGAATTGTTTCACCACAAATTCCAAATGATTTTCCCACGTTCCAGAATTTGATCTCGTTGCGTCTTATTTACAATCCAATTATCAACTGCAGTTTGCTCTAAATTTTAAAGATCATTTACCAGGAGCTTGATGGTGGATGAGGAAATTGGTAGTGTCGTGGATGGCAGTCTGATGTGGGGTATCGATTTGTATGGCAGAAATGATGCTAACATTGGTGAGCATACAAGTCAATTTGGTACATAAATTGCCGGACACATAACAATCTGTGCAAGTTCCTTTGTTCTTAATGCAGTATATAAGGCCACGAATTCTATTTGATTGCTAAGAGGTTGGCAAGATTCCACGTTGAGAGGAAATCCATTGATACAATTTCCATCGAGTTCTTATATTGGAACATAGTGCAAACCAGTCAAATGTGCTTGTCCAGTATGAAGTAAATTACGTGATTCTTTTCTGTAGAAGCACACATTACTCCTCAAAATCAGTCGTGCGTTTTTGGTACTTCGTAGTACCCAAAATGATTTTGTTAATTTAATAGTTTGCTGCGGTTGTTTCTTTGACTACATAGTACATCATCCGTCAAAGCCTTTTCATCTATCAGCATTTTCGATACCTTATCAATTAAGATGATAGCCCAAGGTTCTTCAAACGGTTAATCTCGAATAGAAAAAGCTTCAATTTCTTCATTTGATATTAGTTGGTATTAGCAGTCGAACTGAATAAATATCATCAGGCTTCAACTTGGTTGTCA
>JNBS01000476.1:0-15322 GCA_002081575.1 Thraustotheca clavata | reverse complement strand
ATGGAATTAGCATAGCAAAACTTGAGACAAAAAGCAATGACATGTTGATTGATGCACCTTCTTTGCTGAATAAATTTGACTTGTTGCCACCTAGCCAACCAGCAATAAAACACATACCAAGGACAAGAAGGATATTGGATAGTAAAGAACCGATGAGTGAGCTTTGTACAAGTTCAATTTCTCCTTGTTTTAATGCAAATATTGTAATGATTATTTCTACAGAATTGCCAAAAGTAGCATTGATTAAACCACAAATCGTATCTCCCATGTGATGGGCCAACGTATCTGTAGCATCGCCTAAAATGTTTGCTAGTGGCACGAGTACTGCAAAATTCAACACAAATACTGCAATAGACGACCATGTATTTACATACGATGCAATAGCCACTGGAGCTGCAAGGAGCAAAGCATGAATGTAATTTCCAAACACAAGACTTAACACAGCTCGCCACTGGGGTACTCGTGTCACAATTGCAAAACATGCAGGCTCATCCGTCTTGACCATGATTTTGTCACTACCCATTTTTTTAAGTCAGAAAACTATTTCTAATAGCTCCTAAACATAGAGCCGAGAAACTAGTTTGTATGCAAGTGTATTTTAAG
Organism: Thraustotheca clavata; assembly: GCA_002081575.1. Taxonomy (NCBI): domain Eukaryota; phylum Oomycota; class Saprolegniomycetes; order Saprolegniales; family Achlyaceae; genus Thraustotheca; species Thraustotheca clavata. Next base: position 14,719 of record JNBS01000476.1, on the reverse strand, counting down.
CACTTTGATCTGCCACGTAAATCGCACCAATAACAAAATAAGGCACCATTCTATTTTTTTACTTGTAGATTGTATTAAACGTTAATTATTAGCACCGTTCTATATTTTTAAAGTGTAGGAATGTCATATTTACTTTTACACAGTTTGGACACATAAATTTCAATTATATACCAAAGTTGGGCTGTCTTGGTGAACGTAAAATACATCGATTAAAGAACTCCAATTTTAATCGGATGGTAAACTCTCAATTGAATTACTGTAGATATTCGACTAAAGTAGACAAAGGCATTTTACCACTAGCGTTAGGACCATTGCTCATAATAGATGAGACGAAAACACATTTAACTTGCCTCATTTAGCTGTAGTTGAATAGAAATTCGCAACAACCAAGGTAAAGAATACATTAGGATATTAACTCTTAATGTATTTAAACATTAAATGCAATTTTGTACCAGATTCTTTTACAATGACGCAAAATAATTGATCAAGATCCTGGTTTAGATGGTTGCTTGTTATTTGTTGGGTATGCGGTGCTTGAAAATGGATATCTCCACATTCAAATTAAAGTTTTGCTAAGCTTTGAAAATGAAATACATATTTAATAAATGAAAGGTCAAAATAAGTTGGTGAGGAAAGGGGTTTGCTACTTTTTCTATCAGATAGAAACAACTTGCTCGTATACCAAAATTGTTGGTCAATTTATAGGAAAGATGATTATAATGAGCGACAGACATGAATGAGTAATTTAATATTTGTACTGTAGATGGTGCAAAGTTATGTGAAATAATCAAGCTGAAACCAAATCAACAAGGCATGAAAAACGATTTCATGGAGTGCAAGATAAAAAATGAATGAAATGTTTTAGCTTTAACATACTTTTATGATTGATGTACATAAATGAGAGTAACAATCCACCAACTATTGCAAAAGGCTACTAGCCACTAATTATCATCATATTCTTTTTTTCAAATGGCTCAAAGTATTATAGTACGAACAATTAAAATTAAAATTTGGGAGAAGCATTTCTTCAAAATGAAAATGCACAAGATTGTACTTATCAAAATGAAGCGTGATACCAACATAAAGCCCAAGATAGTTGTGTCAATTGTCATCTCAATGGGTGTTTTACTGCTACTATTAAGTGCTATTATTGTTCAAAGAATACCAATGTCTACTGCTACTACAGAAATAAATTTATTCTCAAAAAGTTTACATCATGATGAACAAGGTATTATTTTGTGTATGTTTGATGCCATGATGCCAATTGGAATTTCTTTGATTCATGAATTGCGTATGCGTGGTAATCGCAATGCAATTCATGTATACCATTGTCTTGGTGAATTATCTGCACAATCTCAACGACTTCTAATTGATACTGACCCTCTTGTGTTAATATTTGATCCATGCACAGAGCTAGTAGCTGAAAAAAACTTTACTGTTGAGCTAGCACTTGATTTCCGTAATTTTTATCTTAAACCTCTTGCTCTTTACCATACCAAGTTAAAAGACACACTTATCATTGATGCTGATTGCATTTTATTTGATGATCCAACTAAATTATGGCAAACTGAAGAATACAAGTCAACTGGCACACTTTTCTTTCATGATCGAGTTATCACGACTACTTCTTATCTCAATGGCCGTCATTATTATTATGCAAGAGAAGAATCAACTCTTCAGGAACTACTTCGTACTTGGCCGTATTCTGATTTTGACACAACTTACAACCTTTCAGCTTATGTGCTTAATTCAGTGTCATACAATATGCGTTCTGATCATGAACAAGATTCTAGTATTGTAGCAATTGACAAACGTCGAGCAAAAAAGCCCATGGAAGTCTTATGGAGATTAATCACACATCAGCGCTTTAAAACGAAATATTCATGGGGTGATAAAGAAAATTTTTGGTTGGCATATGAACTAAGTCACACTCCTTATTCATTTTCACCACATGCGTGTGCTGCTACGGGTTATGTACATGAGAACGAAACACGTACAGTTTGTGGTGAAATAGCTCAATATTTTCCAACTATGGATAAAATCCCAAAATTACTCCATGTCAATGGAAATGCATTGATAAATCCCTATCGCAAAACTAATCCTATCAATGGTTATTCCATGGCATTGAACTCTACCAGACTTGACGAACTCTTACAACATATTCCCAAGTACATTAGCCCCAGAAGCATTCGTGAATCTACACTTAACATTCCACGTGATAAAAGCATTCCAAATGAATGCAATTACGTCGACGGAGCAGAATATGTCCCCGAAGATTTTAAATCCCATTTACAATGGCGTATCCAAAAGACATTTGATATTGCTTCTGCATTAGATGCTTTCCGACAGATTTATACCTAGTTTAATTCAAAAGCACTTTGGCAATACATTGTACTATGGAAACAATTTATAACTAAACATACTCTCTTTATGGTTAATACCTTGATGCAGCAATATTAATATTGATATCAGTACTTGGTCATAAAGATGAAATATTATGTTGATATTTATCTGAAAGCCGGCGTTGCCACGTAAAACGCACCTTTTTCGTATTAGGTGCGGGAATGTCTATTGCGTTATTTTATTACTCGCAGTTCTTTTGCACATTGGGTGCATATTTGCATTTGTTGCCAAGATGTCTGAGCTCGCCGCCATCTTAGCACGTCGTCGAGCCAAGAATGGAGAAGCTGCAGCTGAAGTTGAGGCCCCTGCGATTGAACAAGCGTCGCCTCCAAAGCCTGTACGAGCCCCAACTGAGGAACCAGCAGCAGAACACTCGGAAGAGCCTAATGCTCGAAGAACGTCTTCTCGCATTGCTCAGCTCCAGGGGAATCTTGCCTCGCTCAATATGAATGCATTTCGCCCGATGCCAATGCCTCGTAAGAGCACTGCTAGCAGCATTGTAAGCACTGGCGAAGATTACGATTACGAACGAACGATGAAAGTGGGCATGGCTATGCCTGGTATGGCTGGAGTGCCTATGATCGGACTCACAAAGCCTGGCATTGGTCTTCCTGGAATGATGAAGCAGCCTTCGAATGAAGATTCTTCACCTGCTCCTGAAGAACCAACGCCAGCTCCTGTGTTACATGTAAGATTTGAAGATTTGGGGCGGAAAATGATAATTTTGTGTTTGGTAGACTACAATGACAAGAGCTACAGGACCAAAACGAAGAGCTCCTACAAAGCCACGAGCAGAAGTCAGTGCTACAGGAACCTCTACATCCGAAGCTGTGGTAGAAACAAGCAGTACAACACCTTTGATTACACCAGAACCTCAAGGATCACTTTTTGGTCAATCTACTTCAGAAACACCATCAAGCACAAATCTTTTTGGTCATGAAGCTGTACCATCACCTGTAGTACCAGCTCCAGTACCATTGCCTCAAGCTCCAGCACCAGTACCATTACCTCAATCTGCGGTAGCATTGCCACAACCACCACGAACAAATAAATATTTGTTTGGACCAGGAAAAGTTGATGATAACATGAGTGATAGTGACTGGAGTGATGATGATGATTTAAAAGGTGGTCTCTTTGGTACCAGTAAGCCAGCCCCTGCACCAACTCAACCTCGTCAAGCTCCTTTGTTTGGTCAACCTATTCAACCAGCAGCAGCTACTTTGCATAGTACTCCTCAAGCATCTTTATTTGGTCAACCAGCACCAGCAGCTAATTTGCACAGTGCACCAGAACCATCTTTATTTGGCAATGCATCATCAGCTACATTGCACAGTGCTCCACAAGCCTCTTTATTTGGCAATGCATCAACAGCTACATTGCACAGTGCTCCACAAGCGTCTTTATTTGGCAATGCATCATCAGCTACATTGTATAGTGCTCCAAAACCATCTTTATTTGGTAAAGCACCTGCAGTACGTGAAGATTCGCATGAATCACTTTTTGGAAACACTTCGCACAGTTCATCTTCACTTTTTGGAGCCCCCAAACCAAGTTCTGTGCCTACATCCAATCCAAAACCATATCAACCACGTCCAAATCTATTTGAAGTTGAAGGCAGTGATGAAGAAGATGATGATGGTGGTGGTCTTTTTGGTACAGGATTGCCAAGAAAATAGGTGGCAACTATTAAATGTATCGATAACAACAATTACCATTGTTGAAATTCAGCTAGTGTCTGCACGTTAACAAAAAGAGTTTTGCCTTGTACTCGTCCATAGAAATACGCTTTTGTGCCTCCACCAACACCAGTTTGACCAGCTTTGTCAATCGCATCACTCGCACGTGAATATGTATCACTTGGAGGATGCAAAAAGGTCTTTCTTGAGCGATCTTTGTTGTAAACGAGCATAGGATGTTGCTCGCCATCGCCCATTGCTTTTTGAATCTTGTAAATCTCTCCAAGTGCCCCTGAGGCAGCTCCAACAGTGCTTGCGTTCATGCGAATTACTGCTTGATGAGGAGCTTTCTCCATTTGCATCATAGCAACATCTAGCTCCATTGGTACCCATTCTTCGCTTCTTTCTTCACTTGGAGCAGCTGAAGGAATCGATTTGGACTCGCCACCGATTGTCATGAGAGCCACAGGTTCATCTGCAGAACGTAAACTACCATTTAGACCCAATTTTTTCAAATATTTCTTCACACGGGCCAAAGGAACGCTAGTATACTTGCCTCCATGCGTATTAATTTGAGTGTGGACTTGCTTTAAGGTGTAATCGGGATGAGCGAACTTGATCGCTTGGACAAGTGCCGTGAGTTCTTCTTCCGTGACAACTTCAGCCATGTCAATTGAAAAATGATTCTGATTGGTACTAAATCATATCATTGGCATATCTGATTGGCTATTTGAAAAGATTTTCAGCCAATACAAATCCATATAGAAATGATTCTGATGGGTAAAAAATAATAAGATTGGCATTTTTGATTGGCCTTTCGATATATTATTAGCCAATACAAATACTGATTCTTATAGGTATTGTATGCTTGGCATTTTTTGATTGGCTTTTCGAAATGATTATTAGCCAATTAAAAAGGTTTACTTGTATCAACCGTACTCTCTAAATCATGCTCTAAACTACGCTCTAAATCGGTAAGATTAGCATTGTATGATCAAAAGTTAATTTGTGTATTCTATCTCGATATCAACTATCATAGCAAAAAGAATGACGTGTCGAACGTTTATACATTGTTTTCTAACATCTCACAAATTGGAAAGGCGTTGTAATTCATCACAATTTGGCATTGCCATTGACGCAGCCTTTCGTAGTGCATCTTCACGTGTCGAGACATCTTGTAATCCACGTGCTTTGTTAATACGACGTTTTTGTTTAATTCTTTCTGCTTCACATCCTTCTTGTAATGACGCAACATGCCACTGTTGGACCTATTCACCAAGTTATCATATTTAATCAATAGAGAATGTACCATTTGCTCGACACGCATGAGATCTCTCCAATCATTCGTGTATTTCTTATCAAAATCCTTGGCCACATAATAAGGAATGCCATTGATCACATTACGCATTCTTGTATTGCGTTGCACAGGAAATTCATTTGTTGGATGCAAACTAAATGGCACATTTCTTTCAGCTGGAAACGAAATCAACGACAAACAAAAGACAAGAATCAATGGCAAGAATTGAACAAGTTGTTGCATTGGTGTCCGTGGTGTAGCATTATGTTGAGCATGACTTTGTCGATGACGATGTCTTTGAGGGTGTAAACCTCCACCAAAAAACATATTAAAGATTTCTTCCGGGCTAATATCTTCTTGTTGATATCGATATGCTCTTGGTGCTTGTCCTCCATTTTCACTAGGTGCATTATCCCCATACCGATCATAATCAGCTCGTTTTTGGTCATCACTCAACACAGTAAATGCTTTTCCAACTGCTTTAAACGCATCTTCAGCACCAGGAGCGCTATTCTTGTCTGGATGGAGCTTTAAAGCAAGCTATTCTCTCCATTTAGCCTTAGAAATGATTGAAAATTGTACCTTGCGATATGCTTTTTTGATTTCATTCTCATCAGCGGTCTTGGCGACACCAAGCACATCATAATGGTTCTTACACGCTTTAATCGCTTGAACAATCTTAACCTGTTCGTCTGTGAACGGTCGATTGTCTTCTGCAGCAGTAGAAGAGCTTGTAGAGCTCGTTGAGGCTGTAGAAGTGGGGTTTGATGGCCGTGGCGAGGCAGAACCGGCCATCGATTGCTCTGCACGGGCCTTGAGAGCCTCAGCCCCTGGCAAAGGATAGAGACGAAGGGACTTGTCGAACCACTTGACTGCTTGCGCGTAATTGCCTGCGCGAAGGTGCTTCTTCCCGAGTTCCATGCATTTCTCGGCCTCGCCGCGGTTCATTTCCATTTTGACCGTCTCTCACCACTTTGAAATGTGAACCAGAGACGCGGGAGAGGACGAGTGTCTTGTGAAAAGAAGAGATTATAGGCAAGTTGGAGTAAGAAAGAAGCGATAGGAGAGAAAGAGTATGATGGCTGTGCTTGGGGACGCCATGGAAAAGAGATGGTGGATGAAAAATGAGCGATTTATGATGAAATACGAGGAATTTGATGAAAAATTGGAGAGATGAGATGGAAGGAATGGGTAGAGAATGATGAGAGATGAAGAAGAAAGAAAGAATGAGTGAATTTGGAGCTGTAATGATAGAGATATGGCGATTTGAATGAATTTTAAATGAAAATGAGGTAAGTGATGATGGAAATGAAGTTGATTCTGATGGAATAAAGTAGAGAATGATCACGATGAAGTAAACGAACAAGATAATGGTAAAAAGGATGAAAAAGATGCTGTTTTAGCGATGAAAAAGCTATAGAAGTGAAGGATCAAGGTATTATAATAATGATAATGAAAGATGTAAGTGATGAATAATGAATAGAGATGATGATATTGATGCTTTTATGAAAGAAAAGAGTACGATATGAATGGAAATGATGAAAAAGATGATCTTTGGATGATAAAAGTATCATTATAGAATTGGAAGATAGATGCGTCCATTGATGAATGGAAGAGATGAAAGTATGCGAATGTGTAAAGATGAAGCGATCGATGCAGCATTAGACCGAGCAGAAGAAGCTTTACAAGTGTATTTGAATGCCTTTGTCGATCGTAAAGCTCGTGTGCCATGGGGACTTGGTTTTCAACCTTCTTCTCGTTCCTTCCATCAACCATCTCAATCAACAACGATTGCATTGCAAGAGACTGAAGTAGACGATGAAGATGAAGAAGAAGAGGAACAAAATCCATTGGAATTAGAAGAAGAAGACGATGAAATGGATGTCGAAGAAGAAGAACGAGATGAAGCCAACGATACGTTTGATGAGAGCTTTAGTGCTATCAGTGGCGTCCAACGCACAATTCAATTCTTTACATCTCCAGTGCCATCTCAAGCAAGATTTAACTTGACAAGTCCTATTGCTTCTTATGGTCAAGAACCAATTTCAATGTCTTCATTGCATTTGGAATCGGAAGCTGAATCCCATTCAATGGATTGGGATCCTTCAAGTTTAAGATAAAGATTATTGCTGCGTGTCTGTGGAATTAGCAAGCTCTGCGCTTTTTCCTGACAAGACATTACAATTGAATTGGTACAAAGACACTAGAGTAATGTTTACGCCTTTAACTATCCATGTAGGCAACTTAATACGTGGTGAATTTTCTTGATGGTGTGAAATGTTGTAGTTTGATTGAGTTGGAACAATGATAAAAGATGCTCTTGGTAAATTACATGTTCAAGAATATTTTCTATGGATATTGGGTGTGGATCGCATCGATAACACATTCAGAATACCCTGTCGTACCATTGCAACATGATGCTGTTTGTATTCTAGTGTTGACTCGACGTAAATTCTGATCTTTACAAGAACCAGCTAGACAAATGCGAAGAAATGCATTACGGCTAATTTCAAGGCCACCAAGGGATGTACGTGATGCTTTATCGCCCAGATGTCAACGAAACATAAGTGGATCTTACTATTAGCTGTCATTTTTAAACGATCCTCGTTATTGACATGCCTCATACGATTAAAAAGTCTTCTTCATTTTGCCAACCTGACAATACGGAAATTCGTCCTGGACATGGTGCTATCTATCGTGTTGGTCCTGTGCCAATTTGTCCTGTGCAAACAATTTTGCAAAATTTACAACAAGCAGTAAGAAATACTCCCAAGGAGAAATTTCTTGGTCATCGTCCTATTGATTGTCGTGATAATGCTGGACCATATTTGTGGGAAACTTATGAACAAGTACTTATGATATATTTTCAATTTATATTAACTATGATTTAGGTGTACCAACGTATTCAAAAATTTTCCTCAGGACTTGTTAACCAAAGAATGCTTGAACCTACAGTTGATGGGCATAAAATGTTGTGCATTTATATGAAGAATCGTCCTGAATGGACAATTGCACAATATAGTGCATATTATGCTGGTGCAATGGTCACACCATTGTACGATTCCCTTGGTGCCAATGCAACTCGATTTATCTTACAACAAACCCAAGCTACTACCGTTGTATGTACTAGAGATGTGCTCAAACACTTGCTCCAAGCTAAAGAAAGTGTGCCTACGTTGCATCATATTATTCTTGCTGATGTACGAGTTGCATCAGAAGAAGATATTAATCTGGCTGGAACTGTAGGCCTTCGTCTTTGGAGTTTGACTGAAATTGAAATGATCGGAGAACGATATCCTATGGACCCTGTGAGTGTTCACAGTCAAGACTTGTCAATTTTAATGTACACAAGTGGTACCACAGGAGAGCCCAAAGGCGTGCAATTATCCCACCATAATTTACTCATTTCTGCATTTGGTATCGAAGAACGTTTGAAACAAGGACAAGCAGTGGCACTTTTTGAAAACAAACCAGTTTTCTTGTCATATATGCCATTGCCTCATGTTATGGAACAATTGGCGCATATCGTCTGTATTAGCCATTCGGGATGCATTGGATTTTATCAAGGCAATACTCAGAAGATTGCTGATGATATGAAAGCTTTACGTCCAACTATCTTTTTAACAGTCCCTCGATTGCTCAACAAAATGTATGATAAGATCGTTGGTACTGCTGCTTCTGCTGGTGGACTTAGAACATGGATTTTCCAAACTGCTCTTAATACAAAGCTTCACAATCTTCAAAAGGGTCGTACCAACCACGCTTTCTTTGATAAATCTGTATTTGACAAGGTATTTTATCTACAATTTCGACACTATCCTAATGTTTTGGATTAGATTAAAGCGAAATTGGGTTTGGATCGATGTGGTCTTGTGCTAAGTGGTTCGGCTCCATTATCTGAAGATGTATTGTATTTCTTCCAAGTGCTTCTTAGCTGCCCTGTTTTTGAAGGTTATGGACAATCTGAATGCACTGGTGCCTCGTGCTGTACTGATATTAATGATTTGTCTGCTGGTACTGTTGGTGCTCCATTGCTATCAAACGAAATCAAGCTTGTATCCGTGCCAGACATGGGATATAATGTGACTGATAAAGTCCATGGTGATGATGAAGCTACACGTATTAAAGTCAATGGCCGTGGTGAAATTTGTTATCGTGGCCCAATTGTGTTCAAAGGTTACTTCAAAGCTCCTGAGAAGACTGAAGAAGTGTTGGATGATGAAGGTTGGTTGCATTCTGGTGATATTGGCGTCTGGACTACCGATGGTCGATTGAAGATTGTCGATCGTAAGAAGAATATTTTCAAACTTTCTCAAGGCGAATACATTGCTCCTGAAAAGATTGAAAATATCATTAAGAGCTCTGTGTATGTGAATCAACCATTCGTATATGGTGATAGTTTACATTCGATGCTTGTTGGTATCATTGTGCCGGATGAATTTGAAATTCGGCATTTAGCTGACTCACTTGGTTTGACTGGTTCATTTGCTGAATTGTGCAAAGACCCAAAGGTAATTCAAGCAGTTCAAGCAGATATTCTTGCAATGGGAAAGAAAGCCCAACTCAATGGGTTTGAGACTGTACGTGCCATTTTATTACATCCTGAACAATTTACAGTCGAAAATGATCTAATGACACCAACATTTAAACTTAAGCGCAATGAAGTGAAGAAGCATTTTATGAAAGAGATTGACTTTTTGTATGCCAAGAGCGGAGATGTGGTTGCAGGAAAGAATGTCAAACAGCAATAAGTGTTTATTGTAATGAAAATTGTGTGTGTTTTCTTTATATTATTTGCCATGTTTACCTAACGGTAGTCAACTAAAGGTATTAAAATATAGTTTTTAACAACACTAATGAGGCTATGTAGATATAACTTGATGAAAAGACAATGTAAACCAATTTTTCGACTTGTTGACTCAATTATTGTCAACTTGGTTTCCTATTTTGCACCAGTGCTTAGACGGCAATCGGTTTAAAGCTCTTGGACAAATTATATAGTCACTTCTTGTTGTGTAAATAAGATCAATGAGCCCTACTTGGTGAGTAGATTTGCAAAGAGTATCAATAATAGGCAATACACCACGAGCTTCAAGTAAATTTTGAGATAATCTTTCATGTGCTCAATTTCATGGAGTATATGGCTGACTGCTACAGCACATTCAAAACCAATGTGGTTGTTAGATAAATCCACGTCTTGCAAGTGTTTAAGAACTGGACAGAGTATATAAACAAACACCAACTGATCCAATTTCATTCTCAGCGATGCTGAAAGTTTTAAGTGACTGGCAACTAGGAATGACATTAGCAAATGATTTTGCACAATTTTTTTGCTTCAAATTTAATTGTAATTTTTCAAGGTGTTGACATTATGATAGTGCTTTAGCAATAATAGTACCCATGGTATCATTTAAGCCATTGGAATAAAGATGTAAACTTGTAAGATGAGGCAGTACTGCAGCAATTGTACGACAGTGCACCTCAAAAAAGGATACCGCGAAATTGAAAGTGTTACGTAAGTTAATCAAACTTGAAAAGGCAAAGGTCCAAAAAATACTTGTGTCATTATTGTCATGTCATAATCAATACTCAATTGTTGAATTTTTGAATTTTGAAAACTTGCAGCCAAACATTTAAAATCTGGCTTGGTTAAATCAATATCAAGGTCAATGAAATTAGATGCTTTTATATTTCAATAGGTTTGGTCTTAAAGCGTTAAAAATATTGCAACAAGTAAGCGTCCTCGAAGTCATAATTGCATTAAGTAAAATTTCAGCACTGTCGTTCAAGAGCGACAGAAATGCCAATAAGAATAGTTTTTCTGACTGGTACCCATGAAGCAAAGATATTAAGGGCAACGTTATCCCATGCTACAATATTATCATCAAAATGAAGATATATATGTTTCACATTGGGATAAAGCCATCAATTTTAAGTTCTGGGACAGTCATCCAGGTTATATTGACTTCAGTTAAGGCAGGTAATGATTCAATGGCCCGACATAGGGTTGAAATATTTGAATAAATATCTTCGTTTATTGTCGTCATAATTGACTTGATACGAGAAAACCAATTTTTCATAGCAATTTCAACATTAAATTCAATACTAAACTATTGTCAGCTTTAAACTAGTCTTTTCTAATTCATTTCTAATTGTAACAACTAGCTTTTAAACTTTCTATTTCATTGCACATTGCATGAAAATTGACAAGGAAGATATTGAAGAGTGGAGAGGAAATATTGTTTTTCAAAATGTTTTTGGTCATCACAAAGGGTTTGAATCTATTTAGTTGTTTAAACCAATTGAATGGATGAAATTTTAAAATATTAAGCATTTATAACTCAAAATGCTTTTCCACGCAACAAAATCTGGTTCACTACAGGTACTTAACAATCTAGCACAATGTGCTTGTGTCTACTAAACTTTGTTATATTTAAAACTCCAATGTAAATTATCAATCTCTTTGTCATTTAAGAATTTGCAACTTATCGAAATAAGACAACATACTTTTGCCATGACAATTCCCACCCAAGATGACTTGAATTCTACCTTTCTTAACCCTGAACAAGCAACTGAAATCCCATACAAACAATTATTAATTGTTGATAAGAATCCAACTGAAAAAAATATTCCTGCATGTATTTGGTACACTTTAAAACATCGATTAAGTCTCGTTGAAGAATTGCATCCAAAAAAGCATCAATTAAAAAGTGATAAAAGAATTCCTGGACGTTTGACCCAAGGTAGTTTGAACAAGGGACCAATTTTATTTGATGAATTTTTAAAATTGACTAAAAGTTTGAGTACAATGGCTAAAGGAGAAGTGTATCGACTTCTTTTAGAAAGAAGATTTCTTGTACCTTTCATTTTACCAAAAATGAATGAAAAGTATTATTGTGAAGCTAGTTGTCTACGTTATGTAAACACTATGATTTCCAATGAAGGATATTCTATTGCAGCCAATTTAATCAGTAATACGTCTATTTGTCGTATTGCTGTCATTTCGGAACGTCCAACTACTTCTAGTTGTACAAGTGGATGGCTAAAAAATATTTTTCATGTACAATCAATGCATTCTCTTGATGTTGAGAATAAAAGAAATGTGACTCAATTATCTTGTGCTGCTGAACTTGGATGGGGATTTTTAAAACAACGTTCAAAATACATGTCTGTGATGGTGCTACATGTAATTGGAGACTATAAACCTCTCAAGAATTTTATTGATGAATTTGCAATGGGTCTTGTTGTTGATATTGGAAATGTAGATTCCGATGTTATAATTCCCCAAGGCTGTGTCATTAAGTGGACCTATTCAGATTATGAAGAAATGGATGAAATCAATACCCCAGGGTTCAATACAAAGACAATAATGTTGCGTTGTACTAATGACACTGCTTATACTGAAATCACAGATTATTTGCTTGAGCTTGAGGCGGAATCATCTCAAAATTGTTTCGAGTGTATTATAAAAAGTGGTTTATCGTATGACAGCTTTGTCGATACCAAAAGTGCTGCAGAAGTGTGCCAAAATGTTGATTTCTCAACACTTCGTGTTGCTAAATTAAAATTACAAAGAAATTTTGCTAAAGAAGGTCAACTGCAAACTATTTTGCAACGAGAAACTAATGACTTGGCTACACATGAATTGCATAAAAAAATATCTATTATCCAGCAACAAAATAGAGAATTAGCAGTTCATACTACGCAAGACCCATTGGTGATGTATTTTATTGAGATTTTAAAACTATCTTCAGTAGCTGCTCGTGAAATGGCTATTATGAACCTTGAGCATAATCTTTCAGCATCTTGTAGTGTTTTAAGCAGCAAAGCCCGAGATGAATATCGTCATGCCAGAAATGAATTCAATTTAAACCCTAACGAAGCGACTAAACAATCATGCTTTCATACACTGGAAAAGTGGAGTTTAATGGCAACAAACTTAGAGCACTTATGGAGAGAGCTATCACATTTATTTGTCGCGAATCCATCACAATACTCAATATTTCCACGTCTGGCAGCACAGCATTTAATTGATGGATTTTCCATTGAACTTATGGATGGGGATGCTGCAATGGTTAATCTTGTATGGATCAAAGCTGTTTTGAACCAACTTGGTGATATTTTACCAAATTCTCGTATTTTTGTATTGTCAATTTTGGGTGTACAATCTTCAGGAAAATCTACTCTGCTTAACTACATGTTTGGTGTTCGCTTTCGTACAAGTGTATCTCGATGCACTCGTGGTGTAAATCTCCAATTATTACAATGTGACGGCCGAAGTGAATATGAGTATATTTTGCTGTTGGACACTGAAGGTATTCGATCACCAGAACATATTGGGGAAGAAGATAGTATATGGCGTGATAATCGCATGGCCACTTTAGCTATTTTGCCTGCTGATGCTACAATTATATTGACTAAAGGAGAGTCAACCACAACCATCAGCGAAATTTTGCCTATTGTGTTATCTGTATTTCTTGACTCTGAGCTTGCTGAAAGTATTTCAGGACAGCTTGCCTCGAAATTTTACTTTGTTTTTAACCAAATTGATGTTTCTCAAAGCACAAACATGGAAATTATTGTCAACACGTTAATGGAAAACTTGCGAGTAAATGCTGAAAAGATTGAAGCAATTAGAGCAAATAAAATGGAAACCTCTTTGACTGGAAATACTTCATGTACCTCGACATTTTCAACTCGACATTTGAACAACTTTCAAGTTAATATGGAAGATGAAAAAGTAAGTGATGTTCGCTTTTTGGGAACTATCAAAGGATCAGTGGAACCTCCATTTGATACACCACATCAAGATTTTGGTAAACGATTGATTCAATTCTGCGATTACATTCACGAACGAGCAACACAACAAACTGAAAATGGCCAACAGTGGAAAGCTAGATCGATTACAGACTTTAATATTTACCTCGATCTTGTTTGGACTTGTATCAACAATTCTAATTTCCAGCTTAATTTCATTGCTGCTCATGAACGAATGCTTTATGAAGTACTAATTCAAACCATAGCAAATTTAATGCAAGATATGTCAAAAGTGTATACAGAAGCTTTAGATCAAGTGCTGCTAATTATTTGTGATGATGAAGTCAATAAAGTGTCACTTGAAGATAATCCTCGAAAGTATGAATATTGTATGAAAAATCTGGTCCATGAGTCCATTGTGCAATTAGACAAGAATGCCCGAAAAACTATTGAGGATCCAAAAGTTGTAAAATGGTCCCAAGATCAATTAATTAAATGGGGAAATTACTGCAAAAGTCAAGAAAAACACTCAATTAGCTTGGTACAAGAAAAAGTTGTTCAAGTGTTTGACTATGGCACTCAAATA
>JNBS01000475.1:11011-33488 GCA_002081575.1 Thraustotheca clavata | reverse complement strand
TTTCTAAGCATGTAAACAATTTTCATAATCTAAAAGTCATGTCAAAGCCAAGATGGGAGACGGACGCTGTTGTAGTCAATGGTACATTAGGCAAGACATGAATGCAATGTGTCATCGAGTGGCTAACTGATTTCAACAACTACAGTCGGTGGAAAGGAGATACTGCACATGGTCTCACTAAAGAAGCTCTACTTAGTGAGTTGAATTCAGTTCTAAAGACAAATGGGATAACCTATCGTAACAATGCGGATTTGCGACTAAAAATTTCTGATCTGCAAAGACGATATAAAATGGTGGTGGACTGGCGTTCTAATACAGGAGAAGGCATTATTCATGAAAGTGGTGAAGATGGTATTTCAACTGTCAATGCTTATATAAGCAAAAAATTTCCATACTTTGTTAACTTGGACTTAGTGATGCCAGATCAACCATCATCCAGACCTCTTTGAACAAGTGAGTCGATCGCTAGTTCAGAATCAGTGAACAACAATGCCTCAAGAATTTTATCAGAGTACAGCAAAGATGATAGCTCGAATGATGAAACAATTGAACATGATAATGATGAATCTGCAACAACACAACAGAACGATAAGTGTTCGACAAATGTACAGAGCAACATACAACAATAAATTGCCCTAGAAAACGTTAAGTATTTAGTTCAATGGTGTATAAACAAAAATACAAAAAGCAAAAAACTACTCTTTCAGCACTTTCTGCACAGGTGGGTAATCCGTCTCAAGCTGAAGAACGAAGAGTAGAGCTTGACTTACGTCGCGTAAAGCTTGATGAAGACCGTTTTTGTTTCGAAAAATCAAAGTTGTCCATGGAAACAGAGATTTTACAAGCCAACCTACGCCTCAAAAACATTGAGGTTACAAAGCAACTTGCGTTGGCTCGTCAAGAGCTTTTGAATGCTGGCTTTTCCCTTGAAGAAGCTAATCGTGTACTATAGGTTTAGTTCAAAATGATATAAAAAAAATAATAGCTTTCTTCAGCAGAATAAGAAGAATGTATTTTGTTTACGACATAAAGCAATAAGATCATTTCTGTGTAATTAACAAGTTTCGAAATGTTGCTCTCATCACACAATACATTTTTTACATTTATTCAAATAATGTATTGTTAATGTATTGTGTGATGAAATGCGATTTTATTGCATTAAGCTCCGAAAATGCTATCTGCTATTTGCTTTTCAATATTTAAACGAAAACACTGCGATCATAGTTATACTAGTTGCTGTACTCTTGAGTTGATCTCTATTTTTGAAGAAGAAAAGTTGATAAATAGTCAAATTTTGGACTCTAAATACTTCGAGTTCTCTCAGCATCAGGTACATTTTATAGCATGACGTGAGCTTTGAATGTTGTAAAGGTATTTCAGCAAATGTGGAATTTTCTCCTTTACCTCCGTTTAGTTTTGGAGGTGACTGATAGAAGTGGTTGCACACTTCGCAATTTCATATGTCTTAGCCTATCTGTGCACTGAATTGATTCTCCTACATATACGTACTCTCGCAACTTCCAAAGGTAGCGGTGGAATCTGGCTTCAATTTGCGTGCTTCGAAGCTACAAGCCTTGTAGGCAAGAGATGAATTTCTGCCAATCAAGGACCGCAAAATGTCATTCCTACCAACAAAATCGAAAAATCAAATTGAGCACCACTATTGTGTAAATTTGTAGGACCTTAAATATCATATTAATCAATTGTGACAAAATATAAAATTATGAGATATGAGTAAGCACTTTATAAGCCGCTTATGCTGTAATGGACTCAGATTACGATGAACTGATGGCGCTTCTCGAGTCCCAAGATGGGATTCAACGATTAATTTCTTACGTGCAGAATACTGAACAAGATATTACTGTGCAGGCAAACGTTTTTGGTCTTCTTGAAGAATATTGTGAGGATTCTCTAGTTGCTGAAGAATTGCATTCAAGCAAGGTACTTTATTTCGCTCAATTTCGTTGCCTGAGTAATGCAAAGTTGATAGACAAGGTTGTAACTCGTAAAGAACTCGGTGATGTCAATGAAGGATTGCACTTGCCAATCTGGCGGTGTTTAGCTGCATGGGCAAATCATGACCTTTTAGCCAATTCTTTGTGGGCAAATAAAGCCGAACTTATTGCCCATGCTTTTGCATTGCGCCATTCACCAATTTCAACAACATCTTTGGTATCTATTAGCCCAAGTATTGGTTTAATAATTGTGTGATAGATCTGTGCTACAATTGTTTCCATGGTAATTACTTTACGCAATAAGATCCAAGGTCAAGAGGAGCTACTCTTCTGTGGCCTCGTTAGTCAAGATGCTCAAGAATTCTGTGGTCTTATTAAACAATTTTATGTCTTTGGCGGCAATGCTGGTTGTTCAGACTTGATACGCCATTTAGTGACATATAAAACAGAAGTCAAAGCTGTATTCAATAGCGGTCTTGTACGTTTGTGGGGGAAAGAATGGATAAATGAGGAAAAACGAGAATCGGAATTTGGACCAAAATGGGTTGCTTTATTGCTTCATTTTATTGGTATTTTACATCCAAAACGACCTTTGTTGCATTATGGTAATGATTTACTTGTATCATGCCTAATCACTAGATTAGGTAGTGATATGGAAAACCAATGGGCAAGTGCATTTTGTGCTCTTGGCTTAAGTCCCCACAAATTTGTATGGATGGAAATAGTTCCTATGATTTCTGACATACTTGGCCATCCCCAAACTCGAAGAATATTTTTGGCTCATGCTCATGCAAGTGGTGTACTATCTTGGCTACTTACAAAAAGAGAATCTCTAACTGAAAGTGTTCGATTGGAATTTGAAGATGCTATTATTTCACAAAGTGCTTGCAATTTAATTGAATTACCTGAATTACCCATTGGATTAACACTTTCCAAAGCACTTGAGAAGGCTGATTCCTTTAAAGAACAGGGAAATCGCTGGTTTGGAATGGGTACAATATTTTTCTATTCTACAGAATCTGAAACAAAGTAGGGAATTATACTGCTGCTCGTCATTTCTACCGCATCGCACTTTCCACACTTAAAGTTGCTGAAGCATCAACTCTTCAAGATTTAAATAGTCCTGGTTCTTCGCATACTTTTAGCATTGGTGCCCGAGTCAAGGTTTATTTTCAAAGGTATTTGTTTGACTTTTTTTTAGGTTCGATGCGCCGATAGTTCTATCAAATTTGCTATGGTAAGCGACGATCCAAGCAATGGTAAGGTAGAAGTTATATTCGACGAGTCTGGTGATGATGGAGTTGTTTACTTACATCAATGCTCCCATTGTCTTTCTTTAAAGGATCAAGCCAAGCTTGAAGCATTGCAAATTTCACTCTGCATGAATCAAGCCAAATGCTTATCCCACCTTCGTATGCTTGCTGAGGCTATCGAATGCCTCACTTTTGGACTCAATCTTGTTCCTGAGCATTTGCCAGCACTCTATTTGCGGTGGGTTTAATTAATTTATATTCCAAACATAATAATATCTGGTTAGTGGTTTATTATGTCTCCAAACAATGCAACTAAAACAATCTAAAGACGATTTCTACCAAGCTAATGCTATTGCTATAAAACTCAAAGACAAAACAACACAAACTGAAATTCATCGAGCTTGGAAAAAATTAA
This sequence comes from Thraustotheca clavata, assembly GCA_002081575.1. Lineage (NCBI taxonomy): Eukaryota > Oomycota > Saprolegniomycetes > Saprolegniales > Achlyaceae > Thraustotheca > Thraustotheca clavata. The sequence goes on along the minus strand of JNBS01000475.1, from coordinate 29,865 downwards.
AAGTTCTTATTGCACAACGTAAGAAAGCTGACAAAAAACTCGTCAAAGAAATGATGGCTTATTTGGATACGATTGCTATTGAAGGCTAATAGGTACATTCTAACGTTGAAATAATAGCATTCACTACTTTTCTCTCATTTCCTTTTCTCATTTGTCATGGCACCAACGACGATGAAAACTAGAAAGAAAATGAAAATGGACGAGGAAATAATCAACAAGGTCATTAAAGTGATGCACAGTACTAGAATTGCCAGGAAAAATACAATTCTACTTGAAGATGTATTGAAGCAAAATGGAGAGGAACATCTTTTTCCAAAAGTCACTGCACTCGCCGTTTATGTTGACGATAGACCGCCTTTGATATTTTACTGGCAAAATGTGTAAGCCTTTGTTGACGCTATTCAAGTCAAGCACAAGCAGAAGCCCCAGAAGGTGTACCATTGCCACCAAATCCACTAGCTTTACCTGCTGCAGTGGACGAGCAATCTTTTAGAGTAGCTGTTCTTAAACACGCAAAAGTTTAAGGTGGTGACATGCGTCTTGGCACAACGTGTCTACCATGTTCAGAAGGACAGTTCGACCAAGGGATAAGTAAGCTGACAAAACTGGATTTGGATCCATGGACCCAACGTATCATTGCTGTCTGTAAGCCAAATGTACTTCCGATTGCACGCATTTACGTACCACGTCGTCGTGTAAAAACTGTTGAAAGTGCCATACCGCAAATTCCAAATAGTTTGTGGGGATAGATTTTCTATCCTTGCAAAAACTATCAAGTTGAAGTTGTTCTAACTCTAGTTAATTTCATGTTTTCATTTCCATTGTGTCCATAATGTCTACTATAATGGAGATGTATTATCTCTACCATCAACCTAAAGTCACTTTTGAATATTGCAAGTTAAAACACTCTTGACGATATTTATTATGGGATAATGATATAGTATAAAATTGAAAGTTCATTTTAAACGAGCTTATATTGTCTATTGCATTATCACCAAGAATCAATTGGTCCTATTTATTGGGTCTTCTTTTTTGTTGGTGTTCGCTTTTGTGGGAAACAATACCGTTCAATGAAAAATTTGAGGAATAGGATGAAATAGCTTGAGTACATCAAAATACCCCATTTCAAGTTGGAATGATCAACGTAACAAGCATCTCCTTGACGAATGTACAACACACTCATTGTGCATACAGCAACACCAACAACCATCTACATATTACGTAAATATTTGTTGATAAACTATTGAAAAGTACCTGACTCAATTGCACAATTGTGACCATAAGAGCCCATTGAGGACGGTAGCCGATAGCGGTAAGAAAGTAGTAGAAATACATGATTGCATGCACTGAGTAATTCATTGCGACAAAGTACAATCCACTACCATAAATTAACATGAATGAATAATAGTTTGTAAGATACCTTGCTGATCGTACAGCAAATGCATGCCAGCAAAACATGAGCACAGTAATATGATGGTACCAATGCAAAAAAATCAACGGCTTCTTACGTACGACAATGAAAAAAGTATCGATCAATTCTGGAACCTAAAAACAATGTAAATGGTTAATTTTTTCATGGTCAAATACCTTGGAAAAGATAAAAAGTGCAACCCAAAGCCCAACAGGACCATTTCCATAGTGATCAGTGGCTTCACTGCAAATTGAATGATACAAACCACGTTCGTAAATTGAATGAATCAAAAATGGTGCGGTACGAACAGCACCACAAAAGCTAAACGTAGCCAAGAGTAAATTCCAACCAGCCAATGCCCTATGTCAACATGAAAAAATTACAAAAATAAACTCATACCATTTTAAATCGAATGGCGATCGATTTGCCATGATATGGCGGCCAGAATAGCACAAAATGCAGTACAATGCACAAAGTGCCACAGCATATTGCATCGATTCAGCACAAAATTCTGGTTGCCAAGACAACACCTAAATCAAAATCCAATTAAGAAAAGGTACAAAGTATACAACGTACAAAATCATTTTCAAAGCTGAAAGGATACAATAAACTGAGCGATGGGAAAACTTCGTGGAGATAAGGAACTCGCATGTCACCAACTGAACCAAAGGTAAAAGGCAAAGTCGGTTGAGTCAACAGCCCTTCATTGGCCAGTGGTCCATATGGCGAGGGAAAGGTAGTAACAACTGGTGGGAAAAGCAAAAGGCAAAGTCATTAAAGTGAGGCGATCTCGATAGAAAATAGATGAAACTTGCGTGTCAAAACGAGTTAAAAATAGAATTTCGAATGCCAAAGTGAGTTCAGAGCTTATTAAAAGCTTATTTTGTTCATAAATGATTTGTTTATGTAAGAAAGCACCCAATACTTTGGATAATTGTCTTGGTTTACGAGTTGATGCAACAAAAGTTTGTTGTCGTGTTGAAGTTGACTACTTTTTAGACAAGAAATATGGAGCATTTTTTGCTTTTGCAAGGTACGATGAGAGGAATTGATAAAGTTTTTTGATATGGTTAGTGAGGTTATTTGTAGGGAATTGTGTCAAGTGTATGCAGCAAGAGAGGGATCTTAGTGGATTTACGTTGAGACGGGTGTAGAGTAGATACTTGTTGAGTGCAACTTGATTGTAGTTTGTTATGATCGTAAAGCTAGCAAAAATGAATTGAAAGCGATAACGGGCTGCCTTGAGAGATATTGAACTGTACACCAAAGAGAACGATTCTGGGAAGTAAGTTGGTTTAGATAGTGTACAATCGTTAAGTTACTACGAAGTTTAGCTGTGTTGAGCGCCGTTGCTCGACAAGTGTCTAGCAAAAAATTGTATCGCAGATCAAAGTATGTCAAAATTTCTATGTGACCGCGTGCAGCGGCTGCAATGTATGATTCACCAATGCATTCTTCAGACCGATGTTCATCGAGGAATTGGACGATATCAAGATAACCATGCTTAGCTGCTTGTGTCATTGCATCTCTAGTACATCCTTCGCTGCGCTCACAATGAAGAAATTTTACAATATCTAAATATCCAAATTGAGCAGCGATATCCATAGCTCGAGGAACATAGCCTTCATTGCGATGAGTGTGTAAATATTGGACAATCCTCAGATGTCCATTCATGATAGCAAATGTCATGGCATAGTTGGAACAGCCTTCGCTTCTGTTTTCATGTAAAAATCTCACTAAAGTAAAATGCCCATTTTTTGCTGCATAATCCATTGCATATTCAGTGCATCCACTAGTCGTATAAGCGTGAAGATATTGTACAATTTCAATATAACCACGCTCACTTGCTTCATTCATCGCCCAAACAGTGCACATTTTGCCTTGCTCACCAAAATATTTCAAAAGTTCCAATTGCTTCTGTGCGGCTAAATGGTCCATTACATTTGTAGTGATTACTTCGGGGCAACTACGATATAAATTCATTGCTGTTACCAAATTGAAGTCAATGCGAGGTATTGGCTGAAGAATAGCTCGCAAGTTGATAGATTGTTGCCGAAATTTGTGAACGTGACGTAATTTTCTAACGATGTCTTTAAGGCCAAGCGGAATTCCTGATTGATACGTAAATAAAAGTGCTAGGATATCCCGGTTATGAAGCACACTACTTGCCATAATGCACAATGCAGCTTCCAAACCATTGCTAGTTAAATGGCCACCTTAACGTTGAAAATGGAGTCATATTATGGAAATTTATCAGATTTAAGTTACACAAACTAAGTCACTAAACCGACGCTGTAATATCGAGTAAAGCAGCATTATGGTGTGTAGCTTTAAACTTTTGCAATGCTAATTGACTTAGAGTCGACATCGTCGAGCAGCTAGTGTGACCTCAACTGCAATGGGTTTGAGCCAAGAATCCACTGATGAAGCTGTTTGGTTTGAAGACAATGACGTTGTTTTCGACTACTTAAATGACAACAGTCCAGCTACAAAAGCTACGAAAGGGTAAATTTGCCTCTATCCATATTGTAATGAGAGTGCAATAGGAAAGAAACACCCAATAAACCAACTTCACTGCCCCGAGTAAGATTTATCATGTTATATTATCTCACTCATTATAGTCATCGAGTTTGAGTTATGTAATGGAGTAATTTTTCTTTCATGTAGTGAGTCTTTACATAATAATTAGACCTACGACGCAGAAAGTTAGTGAAGACAATATTCCAACAACACCAAAGGCTGCTAATAATGACGACATGAGAAAACTACAAAGCAATTTCGATTTTGCAATCCGAACAATTGCCATGCTGCAAAGCCAACTCAATACTACCAACGCCACAATAGAACGACTGCACAAAGATTTGGATCGGTATAATAAGTAGCTGGTGAACGTGCGAACTATTCATTTAGTGTACACATGAGTGAATCCACAGCAGTAAAAGCCGCTGATGCCGCTGTGAGAACAGTAGATTTGCTTCGAGAGCAATTAAGAGTATCAAGTCAAGAATGCATGGCCAAGGTTGATCCAATTGATTCGCAAAATCTTCAAAACGAACTTGAAAAGTATTCAAAACTCAGCCAAGATTGAGTCAATTTGTCTATGTAGATCACAACAATCCCTCTCAAAAGTTCAGTGGGAGTTGGACAAAGCGCTATCCAAAGGAAAAGATGACACAATTAAGCTACTTGTGTTGGAACAAAAACTTGTTGAAGCTGGTGTAGATGTTTCTACAAAAGCTTCTGAGTTGGGCTCTCTACGGGAAAAACACACTGAAGTACTACAAGAACTCAATTCCAGGAAAGAAAAAGCAACAAATTGGGAAGCTAAATACCATGCAGCTGCCTCGAGCAACAATGAATTAGGCTTGCAGATATCAGCTTTGCAATCTCAATTAGCTGAAGCACAAAGCCACGTAAATTACTGAGATGGCATTTTAGTCACATAATCCTGTAGACTAAGCAATTGCAAGACGAAGCGACAACCTTGCAGCTGCAGCTTAACTCCTATGCAATCGCTGTCCCAAAGATGAATCTTGTAGACACGCTAAGTCATTTAAATGGATTTTCTTGTTCACCATAGGAGCTCCAACAATTACGCAACGAGTGGGTTATCACGAGAAAAACACTTAAACAAGAAATCAAGTTAACCCAGACAACACTGTTTAAATGGAGTCAGGATAGTACTGAAGCAGCAATTCAGCATAATGAACGGGTTGTCACTTGATATATATATTAGTCTAAAATATGTGTAGGAAGTTGCATTAGAGGCTAAACATGCAAAGATAGCACAATGGCAATATCAAGTCAAAGCTGAAAAACTGCGTTCAGCTGATATTCAACAGCAATTATGGAAAGCTAATGCATTATATGAAAAAGACATTGCTGCGTGCCATCAAGAGTACGAACGGCTTCGTGAACATGTCAATGTTATGTTGGGAGGTACAGTATATACATTTATGAGATTATTGGTAATGATTGAACATCAACAGTAAAGACTAGCTTAGCGAGTGAAGTTCGCAGTTCACTTGAACGGATTCAAGCACTTGAAGCATCATTAAATGAGAAAGAAATCAAATGTCAACAATTTCAAAAAAAGAATTCAGCTCTTGTCCAACAGGTCAAGGTAACTTGTTACTAAATTTAGTTTGGAATGATTGTACGTACGAAGATCATGCGCCACACCCAAGCACGTGAACTTGAACGTGTCCTTTTGCATAAGGTAGGTAGACCAATGTTTTTGTTGATGCCTATTTTTTCCAGGAAGATAAGTCTCCCGAAAATCAATATGGTCCACCCTCAGGTCAACTACCACTGTTTCTTCATGCTAATTTACATTTTCTTTAGATTGGCTTGAATTTTTACAACTTCTCTTAATTTATCGTGAAGAACATCCGCAACGTTAACAATCGTTTACACTGTATGCCAAATGGACGGTCCTCATGAATTGAATTATGACGCGCAGCCGTTTCATCTGGTACTGATGCAAAGGTTGCGAATGACGCTATCGGAAATGTGTGGACAGTGACCAACGAAGCTAATGTTCATCGAATACATTCAAGAAAAGAATCAATTTAATAATTCTATGTTGATGCAAACTCACTGCACGAGATGCTACAACAAGTAGCCTAATACTGTTCGTGTATGTACACATCCTGAGGTTGAACCATTAAACGGTGTTAAAGAAGCTTCTGGGTGTCGAAGAATCAGACGTCCAAATCTTCATCAAGAACAAGTTGAATTTTCTAAGCCATGAAATCGCATATTCTCATATACTTTTCATTGAACCATTCATTTTATTCTCTATAACAATGTGACAAGGTACATTAAACTATCTCAAACTATCTCAACAATCGATTGCATCATGAAATCCTTTAGCTCATTGTTTCTAAACCAATCCATTCGATAGAATTTTACACATTTCATTCATCCTACCTCCTGAAAGTATACAAACTTCAAGTATACTTACTTGCATGAAACCAACAGAATTCGAAATCTCAGTTTATATATAGAATTTGTATACATTACGTTTTATGAGGTCCCCCTATTGATACAAATAAAAAAGAAACTAGAACGTATTTTTATTCAATTTGAATATGAAACATAGAAACTCCAAATGAATAGTAGAAACTTGTCAAAAATAATTTGAAACAGTGCAGCTGATGTTGAAGTTACTGGTGTTTTAAACAGCTGCAATACGTAGTGTATTTTATAAAATGGTCATTTTGAAATTTGATCAAAGGTAAACATGCCAACGGATCCATCAAGTGAACAAAGGACGGTCTTAGCGTCCATGAAGACATCGATATCGCATGTAACCAAACCAGCAGCAGCAGGAGTACACGCTCATACACAATATGTGGTTCGTGTTGCCGATACGCGTTCAGAAACGACGGCATGGTTACTTTATAAGCGATATTCGGAATTTCGACAATTACGAGATGCTTTGCTTCATGCAAATTTGTGTGAATCTTGTACAAGGCTAACGAAAGAAAACTATATTACAAACCGTTTTCCACGTCGTCATTTATTTACTTCAAGCAGTGAACGTGTTTTAGACGAACGAAAGATTGGTTTAGGCTTATTTCTTGATATTGTTACGATTGCAGTACGACGATGTACAGATCCTGCATGTTCCTGTCGAATGTTGCTTGAAGACTTTCTTGTTTTACCTGAAATGCGATACACGTTTATTGATGTGCAGCTCGAAGGTGCTGCTTCGGAGAAAATTACAGTGGATCAACCCTCTGTGACGAAAGAAATGCAAATGCCTGAACCAGAAACGTACCACCGTCATTCATTGCCCAACATGGAAACTAAATCGTTGCTTGAATTCAATCGAAAAGATCGTACAGCTCGTAATTCCTTTCCTGGCAAATCATCAGCTGCTGCAGTTAAACGACAAGCTCATCGTTCATCAAGTGAACGTATTAAACGATTAAAACAAGAAATTGAGGCGCTTTCACTTTATCGACATGCGCCAGCTCCACGTAAAATGAAGCCTTCGTTGGCCACGATCGAAGAAGTCGAAGGCGATCTTTAATTTAAGTTAATATTAACGCGTGTATTACTAGTAATCTCCATATTTACTATGTTCACTGCCATTCTTTACACTTACACCTTTTCAATAGCTACAATCCACTCTTGAGACAAATGGATGTATAGCTGCATCTTTCAAGTCTATCTATGAGCCTACCTCATCATACATTAATCTTAGTATTTACGTAGTCTGATACTTCATGATAGTTCTCATGAATTTCAGAGTTTTTTCATTTTTATTTCAAAAGTGTTCGATACCATCTCTCGTGGTTCTACTGCTATCTCTTTCTGATGTTCGAGTGGCTTGTCAGTAGTTTGGATTCGTTAACTTTGGGTTTAACTTTAAAGTTAGGAAATGGGTAAAATTTATTTGGATTGTTGGGATTTGGATGGATGGGCATTAAACTTGCAGGAAGTTGATGTGATACAAGGGGTTAAGTTTTGTAATAATGTGTGGTGAATTCACCAGGATGACATAATTGATTAGTTCAGAATTTCAAATGAGTGGATACTTATGGTGGTGACACTGATATACTACGAACCAAAGAAATATATCCATTGTTATCTTTTATAAAAAAAGATAGTTAGATCTAGTTATCTACAAACTATCTCTTCATCTATTCTGTCTTTGTTATGACTTTTGTTTCGGGTGAGACAGAAAAGTCATCCAAATGATCAAACATGAGCAAATATGGACGGACATACAATTGTTTATAGTAATGGCCAGTGAGATAGCTAGCAAGTACTGACAATATCAAATACTTGATGATTTGCTCATTTTATAATATGCAACCAAGTACCAAAGCACATAATATGAAAGCTGTGATAACGCATGTGATGAAGCCGATGAAAAATGTTAGAGAATATGCTGAATATGCTATTCAAGTGATTGATGTACGTGGAGCATGGGTTGCATATAAGAGATACTCGGAGTTCCGAGCTCTTCGAGAAGATTTTCTTGATAATTATCTTTGTCCATCGTGTGTTGCATCTATTCGTGAAAATTGGATTGTCAAGCATTTTCCACGTCGTAAAGTGTTTACTTCTCGAACCAACAAAACATTGCATGAGCGAAAACATTTATTGGCATTATTCCTTGAAACTATTGTATTGGCTGTCCAAACCTGTTCAGATATGGAATGCACAAGTTCTACTGTAATGCATGATTTTCTTGACATTCCTGGCATGAAAATCCCAATTATAAAGTTGGAAGAAGATATTCCAATGCTTTCAGAAAGCAAATTTCAAGACATTGACACTATCCGTGCTGCTGATCTTACACCAGTGGTTGGGTTCAGTAAGAAAGAACGACGAACTTATGCTCGAAAATCATCTTTTACTGTCAAGAATCAAGTTCTAAACTTGAATAAGGACCACGCTTTGCGACTTCGGCAGCAGTCTATTACATGTGCAATCACAACAAGTGCACCACCAAGAAAAAAAATGAAAATTACGTTGGCTACGATTGAAGAAGTTCGACCTTATTTGTGCACAACAATATAAGCACAGCTCTATTTATTAACATTTATTGAACAGTAATTCGTTCAGAGCGATAGAAGCTCATTATCTAATACAAAAGTGTCATTTATTTGTCCAAGAAATTGTTTTGTTTTATTGCAAAGAAATACCAAATAACTTTTCAGTGCTGATGCAATATACTTACGTGATCATAGGATAGCATAAAAACCTGTGGAGTAATGTAGCATCAAGATTTTTAGTAAAGTTTATAGTACAAAAGGGTATAAGTGTCCCATTCAATTGGCGTAATCGATCTATAAAGATTTGTAAAGATTGTAAGAATTGTGTGCAGACATAAATGACACAATCACAAACAAGTCCACTTCTGTACCTAGGTTACTCTTGAATGCACCATTCACTCAACAAGTTCAGATGTAGCCCTTAAAATAGGAAATGGTTAATAAGTTAGTCTGGAATACAAGTAGATAGATAAGGCTCAGATTCTTCAATCGTATCTAGTGTGAGCTCTAATTTCTTTCTTTTCGGTCGAACATTGGAAATAGGTAGCACTAAAGAGGCAGCTCTAGGTTGTGATTCTCTACTCTCAATTGCAGAACGATAAGTTTGAAAATTCAGAGATAGCTGACGTTTTGATGCAAATTTTCGAGGTTTTGGTGCTGGCAACGATGGTGGTGAAAGTTCGTCTTGTAGCATTGGCATCACGTCAGGGTCTTCTACAGGATATTTTTCTTGACGAAGCTCCAAAAAGCTTTCCATTAGAGTTCTTGTTGGACAATTGGCAGCACTGCACTGATGCACCACTTTAGTCATTGTATTTAAAAAGAGAGCTAATAAAACTCGACGCTCCTCTAATACTCGAGCTGTCTTGGATGTAAACCAGTGTCGTCTTGGAAATGGTTGTATCATTGTATTGCGTTGAATAAGAGCAGTGCATGATGGGCAAAGAGGAACTTGCAGAAGGGCATCACGCAAAGCTCGAAATTCCGAGTATCGACGGTGTAGTGTCCAAGTAAAACTTTGTACACCATCATGATCAACCACACGAATCACATATTCTGCATAAGACCCAAGGCCTGTCGTAGCCGATTTATGGATATGGGTTATCGTCGCATTAACATCAATCGTATTTACCACAAGTGGCATCGTTGAATATGAACATGCTTTATAGGCAGTAGCATGAACCATGGTGTCTGACGACTATTTCTCAACCTGATCCCCTTCATCCAAGTTTGCTTGGAGTTAAAAGCTCTCACGCTAGTTTACATGATTACTGTATTTCTACCTAAAATTCACTCAATCTTTTCACGAGATAAAAGCTCAATGGGTAAAAAAGACTTTCAATGGTTTATGAGCATTGATTGTGCTTATGATAGGTGGTTAAAACACTACAGTAGAAATAAACTTTGCAGCTTTCACCATGTTCGTTCTGTTGATATAGAAGGGCAAGTGGCACATCGTTTATGCAATGAAAAAATTCATCAAAAAAGTTAGTTTCTATGTGAAATTGGCACTTATTCCATGTCCTTGATTGATGTAAAATGGGCAAGCTTTACAAAAGGTAAAAAAGCTGTCTAAGTAACACTTGAAATGGATAATATAACTTGTATATTTAACTGAGTCCATGCCCCACTGTTGTTTTGCCCAAGAAAGCCTTGGTTAAATTACTCTTAAATAAGAGCATTAAATAAATCTTAAATAAGAATCTTAAATTGACAGCCATTCTAATGGCCTTATGAAAGACTTGTAACACTAGTACTGGTGTGGCCACACACCGCAACAATATATTCCCTTTACCATTTATATAAATGCAATTAAAATGAAAAAATTTCATTTTACTCGAACCAGAGACAAAAGGTGAACTCTGTGTGGAACTAGGTTTATTACTCTTAGGCAAGTGATATTAATGAACACAAGGTATTTAGAAAGATACTGAACCTGAATGCGACCTTGCTCTTGAGCTAGGTGCTCATGCCATACAGAACTTCCCGTTGAGATTGAGATGCTGAAGGTACAAGTAAAATTATTGCAACGAACCTTGGGATCTTGAGTTTGAATGTGAGATGGTATGTTATTCTATAGCGTATTGAGTTTTTATTTACGAAGCTTTACAGATGTGTCTCTTTTATGCTTACATGTTATTTCCAGTCCTTCGCGTTTAACTTAAATATCATCCAATGCAACTTTCAATGTTATGGATGTAAACTAAAGAATAAAACCATTTTAGAAGAAAAAAACACTTCTTTCGAAATGGAGTTTGTATAATCAACTACATAAAATTGTGTATAATCAACTACATATGATTGTATATAATCTTAAATAAGGGTATTATATAAGCATATCTTATTTTGCACAAATTTGTCATTATAATGAAATCTTACTTTTCCGTTAACTGACTTTTCTTTTGATTTAAAAAATTGATAAGATCTCTTTCTATCACAAAGAATCAACCATGAAACTACCACAGCGCATGGTGCAATTACTTTGAGAAGGGACAACAAAATAAGTAATTGATTACAGTAAATCAGCATTGGGTGTTCTATCAGCGAGCTTCCATAGTAACCAACTGTCGTTTACCAAGAAAAAAGCATTATCTAAATCGGACTGAATAGTTTTGGTGTCAAGTCGCTCGCCAAAGTAATGCAGCAGTAAAATCTGAAGACCTGATAACTTACGACTTGTGGCGAGTACGTCTGTATCGCATATCATTTTGTGGACCATAAACGTGAGGTGTGGTATGCACACCAGCATTACTATGGCTGCACCTCTGTAAGATTAAAGGCAAAGTGCCAGAAATTTATGCTGACGACCGGAATGTGATCGGTGTTCATTCCGTGAACTATTCACTTCGCATTTTATCTTTTAGCCGCCCTAATGGTTAGCTGCTCCTTGGTATCGATGAAAACCTCGATTTCTCATGTGGCTACTGCCCCTGAGCACCACACTCAATATGTTGTCCGTGTTGCTGATCAAGGCAATGAAACTACAGCATGGTTCCTATATAAACGCTACTCGGAATTCCGCACCCTTCGTGATGCCCTCCAACAAGTTAATCTCTGTCCGTCATGCCGTCGAAGCACACTCAAATGCATTCAGCAATTTCCTCGTCGCCATTTTTTCGCGTCAACCAGTGAGCGAGTTTTGGATGAACGCAAGGTTCGATTGCATCATTTTCTTTCAAGTATTACTACTGCATCTCAACAATGCAATGATGCTAAATGTGTTTCTCGCTCAGTTCTTGAAGACTTTCTAGATGTACCAAGTGTGCACAAAGGCCCAATTCGTTTGTTTTCTGCAGCTGCATTACCTGCAGTCGATAAACTTGGTGAACCACTTTCACTACTACAGTTCAACCGCAAAGAACGCCCACTACGACTGCAAAGACTGCAGTACCTTCGTCAACCAGCCCATTCTATCAGCTAAGCGTTAAAAGTGTCTATATTTTGCTATCTATTTGCATTGCAAATGTATTGTAAATCTCGCCAGTGACTCAACCATTGGAAGTTGAGTAGTTGAGGCTAGAACACACTTAATTTAATCATTTTTCATCTCATTTCATTCGTTTTCTTATCTACTGTAGTTACCATAGCTACCAATGTAAAGATTCGAAATCCACAATGACGACTGTGTTACGTGAATGAGTTATTGTTGGGCATGAGTTTTCTGATGAATCATAATCTCTTTCATAGAAGCCTTTTCCGAGAGCACACGAAGCATCATTTCGTCAGTCGTTTTAGCCGAAAGTTGATTTTTCAACTCATCAAAACGTTGAGGTTCTAGCTGAGATTTAACCAGCGGTATCAAAAGCCCAGCAGCAGCCACTTGATTCTTTTCAACAGCATATTCAAGAGGTGATTTTCCATGCTCATCATTAAGAATCGCAAAAGCTGGAGATTCACGTGTCCAATAACGCAAACGCTGAAGTTGACCTTGGACAACAGCATCCCAAATCGAAAGGGTTTGAAGATGCAAAGTTAATTCCCGATCAGCAATAACTTTTTCAATAGTTTGTTTGCCTTCAAGAAAGGATCGGATATCCCCTTTCAAACAACTAACAATACACCAATCTCGTTGCTCTTTGGTCAATTCCATCTTGTTAGCTTGATACAATTCATTCAAATATTGCACAACTTGAGGATGATCACAAGAACATCCATAGTAAATTGGTGGTTTAAACTCATTGTCTTCTTCATAAAATTTAGCACCTTCATCCTCAATAATAGTTCGAAGCAATTCGATGTTTCCGGTTTTTGCAGCATACCACATTGTGCGTGGGTACGTTGTTGGGTTTTCACTTACTTGAGTTTGAGCCATCATGAACAATAATGATAGAGCAATTTATCAACAACCAATTTTGGAGGATATCAAACAAATCTTCCACGAGCATTCCATCGGTTCCTAGCGGTACTACCGATAGACAGAATTCAGAGACAGACTACTTATATCAGATCTTCGGTATCTCAGTGCATCGTTTTTAGCAATCGCCATGATCATACCCATTAACTTTATCCATTAGAGTTTTTCTTTCATTTTTCTATGAATATAACCTCAAAATGTACAAGATACTGCTTAGTAAATAAGCATTATAGCCATATATAAAATCAAGAAAAAGGACAATTTAACACCTTGTACCAGAATCAGTAGACTGTTCAGCGAATAATAAGGAACAAAATTAACAAAAGATAGCTTCAAATTATGCACCGTGGTATAAATGGCAAAGAAATTGGGTTGGTGATAACTTTACACTATTTTAATCAATTGTTGTTTTTAGTGTAGTGATATTCATAATTCACTCTGAGTAACGCTATTTCCTGTGTAAGAGACTAACAAGTTGTACAGTGACATTTGTTAGCTTGATGATTTCGCATGGTGAATAGGAAAAATTTGATGAGCATCAATTGAGATTTCGGATGGTGAACAAGAAAGCTTCTCGATCAAGACGTTCGCAAGCTGTAAGAATTACAGAAACCCAAATCATCAAGTTCGTCAATCAAATAGAATAGATTAATGAGCTACTTAAAAAGTTGGGAATCGGATAACACCGTCATCTTCACCAAGCTTTCGGGTGCTGTTGGTAGTACCATTGACTGGAATTGTCGTGTTGTAGATATATGGCAACGTAACAGGGAGTGGGGAAGATGCAGCTGGAGTTGGCGATGGCACACTCTTTGCTGGGGTTGGAGATGGCACACTCTTAGCTGGGGTTGGCGATGGCACACTTGGAGCTGGAGTTGGAGCACTTTCAGTAGGCCAGACACATCCCCAAGCACCAGTTTGGATCTTTTGGCACACCGAGTCCACGGGAGCAACACAATTGCCATTGCTGAAGCTAGGCAAGTAGCGGTGGCAATCAGCAGTAGCTACATCACCCTTCTTTGGGCAAGCAATACCAGCAGGAGCAATACCCGATCCAGAGCACAAGGATCCAACAATGCAGTAGGTGGCATCGTGGTTGACACTCACTGGGGTGCACTTGGCATTAGCTGGGAAAACAATTGTATCACCGTCCAAATGACCAGTGACAACTGGCACCGAGGTGACAGGAACCGAGGTGACTGGTTTACCAGTGTAGTTGGAAGGCAAGACGGTCACATTAGCTGGAATAGAAGTCGAGTTGCTGGTTGAGTTGGAAGCAGCAGCAGCTACAGCTACAATGGCGGCAACGATAGTTCCTCGGGTGAGCATGATTAAGTAAATTTGAAAATGATAAAAAATCACCTGGAACGACCCCCCACCATCACCCAACGCGGCTGTGGGTGGAATCGACCTGCACAAAATCCTCACCATGCATAAATTATATGGACATGCAGCGAAAATTTAGGTGATTCCAGCTGGAATAGCATTTTGACAAGGGTTTGTATGGTGAAGATTGATGTGCTGGCAGATGGTAGCAGCATTTAAGACATGCGAAGTGGCTTGTTTATTGAAGTTAATCATCTATAGATTCATCAAAACTTTTCAATTCCTTACAATTTGAGCATCGCAGCTTGGCGAGAGTATGTACTATTTTACTTCATTAAGTAGCTCGAAGTTCATTAAATTGGTATGGAAAAATATGCTGTGAAAGCGGTGGAACGAGCAGTGCCCCAAAGTAGCAACATGCATGTAAGAATGTCTATACATGAACCAACGTAGAAACGAGTCACCTCCATCCAATTTGGGGCAAATACGAGTCTATGTGGATACGTTGCCATTTGCTTTGTGAAGGATCAGTTTTCATTGTGTCTTTTCTTAATACGCTCAAAGAATGAAATAGGCACGAAATAAGTACTAACTGAGTTACTTGTGCTGCATTGTGACTGAAACAAAACTTAATTTGAGATTTATTGAGCAAGGTGAAATCTTGAATTTTTGCTGTACCCTTGACAAGCGTGAGGTTGATGGGGTTGATTCCACAATACAGGTTGCCAATTTGACAGAGCCCATTCCACCTGCACATTACACTAATGACACCCCACAATCCAACAATCCGTGGGCTCTCAGCTTTCATTTCCCGTACCAGTAGTTTAATAGGTATATTTTCCTTCATAACCTCTAGCATTGCGATCATTCTAATGGTTTAGTCCTTTAAAATGAATCTAAGAACACCATTTTTATTTGTACAAATCAACCATCGAGAATGTTCGACTTACATCAGCAGAATAGCTTTATATTATTGAAGCATTAGAGCTACTATATGAGTCCAACGATGCCACGTGCATTGATGGCTGCCTTCAATCATTCTCACTTATAACTCAGTTGTTTGATTTAATACTGAACGAGTTTTCACAGAGCACTCAAGATAGAGACCATAGTGATCACTAGCTTTAATTCCAGTAGCATCCAAAGGCTGCTCACCTAACATATTAATTGCTGCTGCTTTCCAGTCGCCCCTCTTCAGTAGAATTCGATCATAGCGCATAATTTCTTTTACTTCTGGAATACATACAGGATTTGTTGAGCCATCAAAAGTAACACCACGTTCATTAGGATGTAAATACGACCACACATCATCGTAATCATGCAAGATTTCGTTGAGAACATGATTTTCAAGTGGTTGTGTAATGACTCGTTCCCATGCACCCCATTCTTGAGTGTCATCAAAATTAAAATCACCACACAAGATAGCATTCGAGTATGGTTTTAGCTGTTCACTGCACACTTTAAGTTGAGCTGCACGAGTGTCTCTGGAATTCAAAGACTCGAGGTGAACAGTACCAACTGCACTCTTGTCATTTCCATTTGGACCAAGAATTTCACAATAAACAAGTGTGCGTCCCATCCTCGAGGGAAGAGGAACATCGTAAAATTCTGGTTCTAGTGTTTTACGTGCTAGGATCAAACAGCCATAGGGATAGATTGGACCAGGACTTGATATAAATTCTGACTGAATTAAAGCAGAGGAATGAAGGATTTCAAGGAAGTTTGATGTCACCTCTTGCAAACAAATGATATCTGGCGATTGATTGATAATTTCTTTGATAAGAGCTTGATACCTCTGGGCTTGGGCTATAGGATCAAACCAAACATTCCAAGTTACAATGCTCAAACGAGATGGGTCCCATGGTCGCATTGGTGGTGAATCTGTACTCATTGCTGCTGTTGATCTTGGCAATGGGGATAACTCTTCAATAATACCAGTGTCACGCACGATATATCTAGAACGATCCGCTCGTGTAAATATCGTGTACGGGGCTTTTTTCAAAGTCTTCCTTGCCTCTTCCAGAGCTGTTTTGGACACCTTCATACCCAAAATGAGCAACTGTGTTAAAGTTCCAAGGAGCCTTTTGATTCCCTTACCACCAAGTGTCGCCTTAGATTTTCATAGCTTAAACAAACAATCCATTAACAAGCACCATCAATTTAAAGCTGCTAAGAAGGAATCAGGCAATTGAGTTGATTAGACATGAAAACTTTATAAACTCTACCACATGTCCCAAGAATGTTCATCACAATTGCACATTCATTAATTGAGCTCAAAGATGCTTTAGTAGGAAAATATCATTAATGCATCCATTTTTATCACGATAAAAGATTTGAGCATTGTACAGTAGAAAAACAGCGTCAAAAGATATCACTTTGTCTTTTGGCTGACCAATCGAAATGTATCTCATCAGAGATTGGCTAATTCAGTATCTTTCGGAGCCTTGCAACTTTTTGGTACAAAAAGATCTCGTCACCATGCGTCTCCATGTCGTTGATGCTGTTGTGCGTGTCTTGAGCTTGGTGTTTGTGGGTAGTGCTCTTGCAAGTGATATTCAAGTAGACTTACACTGGCAAAATACAACATTTAGCGAAGTTACCACAAATGTTAATGTGATTATGCGGGTTGTCGCCACTTTAGCTCAGTCCTCGTTATCAGCTTTACAGCTCATTAGTATGGAACCTGGTTTTCTGACTAATGACGTGGCAATTTCACTGCGAATCCACGACGAAAATGCAGTAATTGATGACTTATTGCAACTACCACAATTTACCACTACTGGACACTTCGTTCAAATCGTTAATGCTTCGTACATACCGCTAAACAGATACACTGAGTGCTTCAGCATTTTGATGAAAATATCCGAAAATTCTGACAACGAAGTCTGGGAAAAATTAAAACCCCTGCTACTAGAGTATTCTGGATCGCGCCCATGGTTAGTTCACAGTAAGGCTTCGGAAATCGGTGTTTGTATACATGATGCTGCTGAAATTTACACTGAGGAGCTTAACCAATTGTATGGTACAGATCCTATTAATCTCGAGATTTTCCTAAAATCGAAATGGTCCCTTGTGCAAGGTGTCTCTGTTTATGCACTTGAAGCTGAAAAAAACGAACACAATTCAACATTGTTGGTGGATCTAGAGCCCAAAGAGAAAATTTTTAATTGCCCCTTCGAGTTTTGCTTTTTTCTTCAGTGGAGTATTACGGACCAGCTTTCAGTCAATACAATACATTTACTGGTTGACTCAACTGTAATTACAAATTCCACTGAAGTTATTATCCCTGGTGACGAATGGCTTATATATGATAGCACTGGCAATGGTTCTGTGGGATTTGAGTGCATTTTGGATCACACCTTAGCTGGCCCTATTGTTCTTGCATGGGAAGCAACATTTCACTCGAAAGATTTAAATAGTATTGTCGTCCCAATGGTAGTACCAAATGCATGGAGTGTCGAAATGAGCTCAGAAATCGGTGTTGGGTGGTCTCTTGTTACTATTAAATTAGGTCAAGAAAGCTTAGGTGATGATGACTCTAGCCATTGGGATGAAAAAGCTACTGATGCACCGTGGCCACAGATATTTAATGAAATCAAAGATTTTCCTGTTGGATCAACTGCTGATTTAAAGTCTATGATTACTTCAAACGATGATGCGAGTACGATTAAACTATGGTATGATAGCTTGGGCCAATTACTTTCAAACACATCACTTGCTGTTGTGGCTAAGCATGCCAAACATTATATTTCGCTGGTTAATGTTGATGATTCGTTTGTCATAAGGTGCTATGGAAACAAAATCTCTTTCGGCCTTCATGCTGGGGATATTTCGTCATCTTTAGCACAATTAAACAAAACTATAGAAGAATGTTTACCACACAGCATTGAGGCATATATAAAGTTCGACGGAAGCAGTATCGAAATCGAATATCCTCCTTTTTATTTTGGCTCTCTACCTACACTCGAATCCAGTTCATCAACTATCGTTTTACATTCGGCGACATTAGATGTTATTGTTGTGTGAGAAAAAATGAATGAGTTAGTTAGGCCTTGTTTAACATAAATGCAACTTTTTTTGTTTAAGCCCATGGAAAGTCCCACGCTCAAGGCAACTTGGATACAATATATTCGACAATCTTGTCGCTCACATCCCACAATTTTTGCACTAGCTCACTGTCGGCAGCAGTTGGATGTACTTGTCACTGACTTGAAATAATACGCGCCAGAAACAACATTCGGGTTGCCAG
>JNBS01000475.1:0-10999 GCA_002081575.1 Thraustotheca clavata | reverse complement strand
TGTGACTGTAGTTGCAGCACCTTCAGGAATAGTTTTGGTGCCATCACAGGTAGCAGTAGACATAGTGCTCCAACGCATTTGTGTCATTGATTGTAAAGAAGTTAAAGTCACGTGGCGTGACAACTCTGTTGAATTAATCACACCAGGATGCAACGCCACAGAATGATATGTTTGTCAGCAAATCGACGATGGAGTTCTTTAGTGAACAACAATTCATTAGCAAGTTTGCCTTGACCATATCGTTCCCAAGTTTTGTACGATTTTTCAGCATTAAGATCGTCAAAAATGATACCCTCGTTGAGTATTGAGACATAGATGACAAGTTCACAACACGTGATGGGTTGGATGCACTAGCCGATTTCAAAAGCACAGGAAGCAAAAGTTTGGTCAATTAGAATGACCAACATTATTCACACCAAATTGAGTTTCAAGTCCATCAGCTGTCAAAGTTCTTGGACAAGCATGACACCCGCATTATCGATGAGGATATTAAGACGATCAAATTTAGCTTCAAACTTTGGAACAAAGTCGCGACCAGATGCCAAAGATGCCAAGTTAAGTGGTAAAAATGTAACATTACATTCAGGAAATTCTTTTAAAATGCTGGCAACGGCACTTTCACCTTTGGATGGAGTACGGCAGGCAATAACAACAATACCACCTTTAGAAGCAATCACACGAGCTGTCTCGAGTCCCAATCCAGAATTGGATCCAGTGATGACAACAACTTTGTTTTTGAAGTGATCGGCAAAAGCATCGGCATCTTGAGCCGCAGTAGTCTTTGCATTAAAGTTTTTTGGTTTGAGTGGTTCGTTGCTGTTGCAGTTGCCCATGATTTAGTAAATTTGAAAATGAAAACTTATCAAAAATATACCACACAAAATGTGATTTTGTGACGTTAGATCGAACATGTGTGCATAATAGGACTGGGATTTGTATAAATAAGATGTCCGCCACGACACAAATCACACAAGTACATGATTGGCTAATAATGTACCAATTAAACAAAACGTAATTAGCCAAAAGTTTACTTTGTTTAACCAATTAAACATACCCAAAAATGTATGCACTCTTTGACCAGAATATACTGCTTCCAAATATGAATCTTACTCTCAAACATATCTAAATATGTTGTGGGAGTTAAGTAATAAAATACTATTGCTTCAAAAACCAAATTGGAAATAAATAACATGAACTTCATTAGTGTTAAAACTTTTCCACGTGAATGGTTCATTTAATGATAAGTCTTTGTAGTGTATAAAGCTTTTCCATGAAACCTAAAATCACCATTATAGGTAAAAGTTAGTAAAGTCCAAAGAGCTACCCCCATTTTTGTGTTGAGTGCATTGGAAACCTCCATTTGCTTTTATAGCTACTAATGACGCCGAAGGAAAATATGAAGTGATCTGGATATACACTGGAAGGGTGTTGTTATATCCTACTGCTGCAACAATGAAGTTGATCAATATATTTCTATGGAAACAATTTACACGATGAGTCGCTTCGGGTAGTGGAAGAGAAAGAATCGCTCGTTAACTTTTTGCAATCAAGAGTTTCTACTCTACTTATTTTCAAGGGTGCCGAACATCATTGCACGAAAAACTTCACTTTGCGACGATTTTGCGAGAAAATACTGTATGTTGATTAAAAAAATACGTACTCATTCCCAAGTCAAATTGGTAAAGCTTTACATTCAATACTTCTTCAATACCCATTCACTTCACAAAAATAAAACCTATTGAATTAAATTTTTAAGAACCAATTTGTATGCATCCTTAAGCTAATTGTTGATGTCTTCCTCTCAATGCTGCTATAGCACGTCTTTACAAATCCACTTAGGAATTAAGAGCAAAAACCGAAAGTGAATTGAAATCTTAAAGCAATACTAATCTAACTTGATAAATCGATAGTCAACTGATAAGTCTCAACTTGCTATGTACTTGATAGATGTAGGTTTTATGAATTACTTGATACCTGACACGTTTCTCTTTGAACACAATGTATTATAGTTTATTTGGTCGAGATAATGCTCAGTGTTTCCAATATGGCTGTATCTCGACAAATATTTTTTGCTAGCATTTTGATAATTCATGGTTTCCAGTTCATACAACTTCTTTGCAGGTTTAAATTGGGTGTTTATGATGTTGTAGCTTCAAGAAGTTGACATTCATGTACTTCCGTACCTCAAGCCTGATTCATTAGCAATACCTAATGATTGCAATTGATATCCACGAACACTGAATGCACGTGCCAACAAATTCAGCTTTTCAGTCATCTTTTTCGCGAGCACCGCTTTCTTAGAGCTTGATAAGTGGTCATGAATGTCCGTCAACTGTTTAATTTGATTATGCCTATGGATACTAACAAACAAGCTACTCTTTGAAGTGTGCATAAATATTGTATTAAATGTCAAGCTTCACCATTTTGAATGGAAAATGGTGTATATTTTTTATTTCACCATGTGGGTATGGCTTGTTGTACTCGCTGCCGGTGCAGCAGCTACTAGTAAAGTTGTGACTGTGTTCGCTGGAATCAACTTTCAAGGAGAAAACATCTCGTTTGAAGTGGGGGAATACAAGTTGCCTTCCGGCTGGAATGAAAGGATCGAGTCTTTAAAAGTTGACAATGGCTACGAGCTTGTTGGTGTAAATTGGAAGAATTATTACATGATTTGGGATGAAGATGCTCCAAAATTGGGGTACTTTTGGAACAACTTTATCTCTACCATTAAAGTAAGGTCTAAAACTAACGAGCTTGTCCTGTTACCAAACAAATTTCAATCTATTGCTGGTACCTACTTCAGTGGCCTCTCGCAGACTTGTCATTTAAATCTGCAGCCAGGCAACATCATTCGAGATAATGAATCGGATGTCGTGATAAAGCTTTACGTTGTACCAGGTTATCAGGTCACTTTGTACACAGGATTGAATCAAACTGGTACATTCAAAACTTTCAATGAGGATCAGATTCCGTTTAAATGGGGAGGATTGGAGCCCATGTCCTACAAAGTAATCAAGGCTGCTGCTACGGCGACTGTAGCTGTAGTAATTCCCACTACATCTATCTTCTCCACAGATGCACCACCAATCCCCTCGCCTACTTCTACTTCCGACAACTCCAGCAGAGTAAGTTGTGTGTAGGCGAATGATTTAATTAATGCTTGTGATTATGTAGATGTTGGTGTCATCGTAGGGTCTATAGCGGGTGTAGTGGTTATTGTACTGCTTGCTTTCATCATCGTTAAAAAACGTAAAAAGCAACACCAACAATCACAACAACATGAGCAACCATATCATTCTCTAAATGAAAACTCGAATCCACCGATGGATATTCCTGCAGTGCATCCAGGCAAGGACGTCATACACGGAAACACTGAAGACAACAAGTCATCCAAGCAAGAAAGAGTGCCAACAATCGATACAAACAACAACACGACACCAAGCCAAGATAGAACCGCAACAACGAGCGACAGAGGCGTGGACAGACGTATTTCAGCACTCTCCTTGAGCAACACCAATTTTGAATTGGACGTGTCGTATCTTCGAGATCATCGTCTTGAACTAGTGGATTTATACGTCGCCAGCAACAAACCCTTGGCTTCAGGTGCTTATGGAGAGGTATGGCTTGGGATGTATGGACGCCAACAAGTTGCTATCAAACGACTCAAGAGTCGAGAACGGACACAAGTGCAAATGTTTATCAACGAAATCATTTTGTATTCCCAGTAACTTTTATTTCTTACATTCAATGACTAATGGTGATTATAGACTCGATAGCGACTACATCGTTCGTTTTATTGGTGCTAGTTGGACTCGACCCATTGAGATTGAATGTGTTGTCGAGTACATGAATCTTGGTGATCTTCGCAACTACTTGGTGACTCATCCACCAAATGAGTTCACGTGGGATCAAAAGTACCAAAGTATCGTTTGCATCATTCGTGGGTTGGCATATTTACACACGTACAAAGTCCCTATTATCCATCGTGATCTCAAGTCTCGCAATGTGCTTCTGGACAGCGACAAAGGAACCAAATTCACAGACTTTGGAACATCTCGTGCTGCTGAAGTGGATGACACAATGACAAATGGAATTGGAACATATCAATGGATGGCACCTGAAGTAATCCTCGGCACACATTACTCTACAGCAGCAGACATCTTCTCATTTGGGATCATTTTGTCCGAGTTTTGTACCCACCAAGTGCCATATACCAACCTTCGCCCACAATCAGGCAAGGTCCTCACACAGCACGTCCTTCTCCAAGAAGTATGTGCAGGTCGTGTACGTCCATCGTTTGATGGTGAAGGTGTGCCTCTGTGGGTAAAAGACATGGCATTTCAATGCTTGGAACTAAATCCAGACGTTCGACCAAATGCACTAGAACTAGCTGCTCTTCTGACTACTTTCAGAGACAAATTTCATATCAAATAAATAAGGATGCTTATTCAACTAATCTTCTGGCTGGCAATGGCTTTGCTTGTGATTTTAATTCAACTATTCTATCTCCAGCAATGCAATTTATGTGGCTAGATGAGCTGTACTAATTTAAGTATCCTGTGCCTCTGGCTTTGGGTATACTGCAATTTCTTGGGTTATATACAATACCTTGTTTACCTTTTGGAGAAGGAAGATGTCAGTAAAAACGTTGTACATAAACTGAGCTAAGTATTCAACTTGATGTTATAGTAAATGGAGATATCTACGTTATCATATATCCGATAGTACTACATATTTAAAAGCAATCAATGAATAAGAAAATGATGTTAAAAAAATCAAACGAAATTTGAGAAGAAGGATAAACTGCTATCTGTGTCATCTTATAAAATCTAGATGAATGTTAAAGCAAAGAAACATACTTTATAATATGTCAGTGCACTCTTATTGGAGTATGAGTATTTTTTGAATTTCTTACGAGCATCAATTAATTACACATCTGCAATAGAGCCAAACGTAATTGAAATCCACCAAGTCAACAGAGTTGCTTGGAGCAATGAATATTATAATCTATGGCTAATATGATCTAATATTTAACTGATTTTAACATGAAAATATTCAAGTGTACTTACAAATCATTTCAAGGTCCCAATTGTACATAACATTTCAATGGATTGAAAGTATTTTGCCTTTTCAATCTATAATTAATACACAGGGTTATCATTTTCAAATTCATGACGATGTGGAGGAATTACAAAAGATCGTAGTATGCGTAATCATTTTACAATTTATAGAAGGTCCCACTATTACATGTACTCATACAAGCTAATTTTTTGTGTCAGGGAAAATAGCTCCTTCAAGACATTCAAATGGCCTTTAGTCTTACTTTGGCCACGCTGGGAAAATGCAACCTCATACCGAAGAATCCTTTGTTTGATTTATATAAATTAGAGTCGAAAAGTTTACTTCGAATAACTCTTTGTGTCCAAGCGCTCTATCCAAAAATCTACTTTGTAGCTTGTATATAGAACATTGATACTGAGAAGTATACTATTGCAATTCTTGAGAAGGTTTATTATAATCTTGAAAAACAAGTAAAGATTGCTACGTGTGCTCGTGTCGAGTCTTCATTCACTTGCCGTAGCTTATTAGACTAGAACCTACCAGTAGAATATTAACAGACTTCGCGCAAAGAGCTTTAGGATACAGTAGAAGCAATACCACGAAGCGTTGACAACAAGTATATTGAAACAAGAAATGGACAAAGTGCTGTATTAGCTCATATCGTATCTACAATGATCTTTTCACACATATACATTGCTCATTACTTGCATCCATAGTCTTCTCATACCAATTCATTTTGCTCGATGGAATTAATCTCGACACTTTACAGCAAGGTTATTTGTGTGCTACCTACAAACTAATTATGTTTTCTAAAAATGAAGGATTGAAAAGGAATAGTAAACCGTAGTCCACAGGGAGGAAAACAAGAAAGAAGCTATGAAGGTAAAAGTGGGTAAGTAAAAGAGACGAAGTAGTGAATGGATTCGACAGATCTAATGCTGCAACATCGTGTTTCTTTTAAGCAGAGTTGTAAGGTGCAGGTAATAGTGGGATCTGCTATAATGTACAATGATTACGCATACTTGACATTAGTGAACGATTCTATCGATAATTCCACTAAGTCAGTATCTCTGGTATTCCTGAGCAGGTAAACCAAGAAAGAATGAAATCGATTTGGGTAGACGTGTTTGAATTGGATTGGGATGGAGATATTAAAATTTCTCCCAAAATTCAAATGTGATGTATGGTTTAATCGGTCACTTTATCCCTACCATATCATTCAATCAAAGCGCATGTTAAGCAATGCAAACACTACTTACCGTGGGAAATTCTTATCATACTTGTTTTGATGGTTATTCACAAGTACAAACGAAAATTATTCCTTACATTTTGGCAGCTCCAATGGAAAGTATGTGGCTAGATGAATTTAATGATGAATTTAATGATGTATCGGAATATCCTATGTCATTGGCAAAGGCTGCAATTGTCGGTGGCCATGTGCAATTGTTAAAGTACCTCGTCACAGTGAAAGGCATTAAATTGAATCGTTTTAGAGAAATTGAATTTTTTGATAACATTCCTATTGAAATTGCTGCTGAAAATGGACATTTAGAAATTGTTAAATACTTGCATTCTGCTGGTAACGAAAATCGCATGCACTTGGCAATCAGTCGTGCTGCTACCAAAGATCATTTACATATAATTAAGTGGCTGCATGAAAACACAAGGGGGGATACAACTATGATGCGACAAGAAATGCAATTGAAAATGGTCATGTGGAAGTGCTCAAGTACTTGAAAAGCCATGGACTTGCACATCTTGATGCATTTTACATGGATACTGCTCGTGGGTTAGAAATGATCAAATACCTACTCGATGAGTGTGGGATTGATTACACATTTCAACTCATGGACAAAGCTGCATCAGTGGGCGATTTGAAATCTGTGAAATATTTACATGAACATAGTACTGAAGGAGGCTTATACGCCATGGATCTTGCTGCAGAAAATGGTCACTTGGAAGTCGTAAAGTTTCTTCATGAAAATGATCTTGGTGATACCACCAGAAATGCAATGAATTTCGCGAGTGAAAATGGTCATTTGGAAATTGTTAAATATCTTCAAGAAAATCGTACTGAAGGATGTACAAGTTTGGCATTTGACCTTGCTGCAGAACATGGCCATTTGAAGTTCTTGAATATCTTTGTGGCAATCGTGATGAAGAATGGACGCCTGAAACAATGAATAAAGCTGTCAAAAATGGTCATTTGGACGTTGTTATGTTTTTTGATAATTTTGATGAAGAATGTTCCACTGAAGCAATGGACATAGCTGCAAAAAATGGACATTTAAAAGTTATCCAGTATTTTCATGAAAATCGCACTAAAGGCTGTACGAGAAATGCAATGGATGGCGCTGCTGAAATGGTCATTTTGATATTGTCAAGTTTCTACATGAAAATAGAGCTGAAGGTTGCACAACCAGGGCAATCGATAAGGCAGCTAAAAATGGTATCTAAACATTGTACAATATCTTTGTGAAAATCGAACGGAAGGATGTACGTATGAAGCAATAAATGATGCTGCTGATGGTGGCCACTTGGATGTTGTAAAATTTCTACATGAAAATCGAGTCGAACGATCTACTAATTTAGTATTCTCCAGGTTCGGAGGTAACCAGCGATGGGATGTTTTGAAGTACCTTCTTTTCAATCGCACTACGCTTTCTTATTTGAGGATTATCGAATGTGCTGCTAGATAAGGTCAATTGGATATTATCAAGTATATCCATGAAAATCGGAGTGAACCATTTCCTTCGCGTGCCTTGGGTTTAGCTGCTTCCAGTGGCTATTTTGAAGTCGCCAAATATCTCATTGAAACTATTACAAGCCAAATCATCAAAAATGCTCTAAACAATAGCCACACAGAAATTGTAGAATTTTTTTGGGAATATAAACTTCAAGCCAAACGGAAAAGAAAATTTTGCTCAATGAATGAGAGCGATAGCTATACATCAGATGAATAAGTCCAAAAACTAAGTTTGATAAAATTTTGTGCTAATGTTAACTTTTGAGTATCACCTTAATTGATACTGAATAGACTCACATTTACTAATTTTTTTCAAGTCAATTCAATGAGTTTATTTTTCCTTTCTGATTTACTTTCTACAGACTAGATATTCTAAATTGATTCAAACTCTAGTTGTCCACGTTAGTTGGTATATTTATTCGTGTATAGAAACTTAATTGCAAACCAAATTATATACTCACCGATTGCAATGGATTACGCTGCTTGCTTCAAAAGGTTTTTAGAAATCAATACAAACCATATTGAAGGATGCACTATACACGCAACAAATGCAGCTACCGAATAGCAATATTTCGATAAGTCAAAAACCAACACAAAAATCGTGCAAAAGGTTGTACAATAGACACAATGAATGGATAATGCTACGATCCAAGGACATTTTAATGTATTTCGCTATCATTACGGGAGCCGAGCTGAAGGATGCACTTTACAAGCTACTCTACATGGTGATTTAATATCCTCCATTATCGTGATGAAGCATTGAAACAGTATATCGTATATCGTAAGAATTGTGATTTAGGTATTGCTACATTAGTTCACACTCATTGATCAATTATGACTTAAGTATTAGCATACATACAATGTTTGGTGAGTTTGTCTATGAAAGTGTTGAAAATAAAAAGTTGTGGAAAACTAATATCAAGTTGATTTTTTTCCATAAGCACATGGACGTCATTTTAAAATGATGTTGGAAATGATAACTTGGGTTTAAATTGGTGATCTCCATGCAACGATTTTATCCATGGCAACTCCATTAACTCAGTTTATCAATGGTAGTCTTCAGCAGCCAAGCCATGGTACTATGATAATGATTTGCATACCAAATTTAAAGCACAAGTCGTGCTCTGATGAAAAGTATTATCCCTAGCATCTCATTCAATCAAAGCACATGTATGAGCAATGTAAAAAATACTTGGATGGTACTTTGGGGAATTGGTATTCCAATTACTATGATGTTCATTCAGCAAAAGATAAGAGAACTATTCCTTATATTTTGGCAGCTCCACGCCATCGAAAATGCTAAACTCCACGGCTACATGGAGGTTGCAGAATTTCGGGAGCATCAAAACTCAGTCAGACCAATAATCACACCTGCCAAACGCAAACGCAAACTTTGCTCGATTGCTGTCATTGATACGAATACGTCAAATGAATGACACAAACAACAATTCTTATTAATTATATATGTTTTGGCGCTTTCTGAATGGTAGATGGATGACACCCATACCATCTTATTCAATCAAGAAATATCAATAAACAATGTAATGGGCATAACAAGAATTTCGGCAAGTATGATTCCGTTGGGCTCAAGTGAAAAAGTATTTGACAATCGCACTAAAGATTGCAGTATACAATGGATGTTGCTGCAATGATGGTTATTTGCAAATTGTTAAATACGTACATGATAATCGAGAGGAATGTTGTACAACCAATGCAATTGACGACGCTGCTTTTAAAGCCCCATTTATATTGTTATCAAATTTGATCCAAAAAAACGATTTGAAAGATGAATGTACAGAGCTACTTGACATGGCCATTTAAATATTGCCCAATTTCTTCATGAAAATTGCTTTGAACATTGTACTGAAAGGATTGTAGAATATAAGAGATCACCAATATCATCCCAAATCATCATGACCAGTGTCGATTTTAAAATGACAACCATGTGTTTATTACTCTTTACGTTATAGTGCTTTTTAGCATCCAAACCTACATTTGGCTGATTACATTTATCACACTAGCCTGCGAAATGATTCGAGAGTTGAATATAAATTGCTTTATACAGATAATGTACAATTTTTCATTTAAGACGGGCTGGGTATCTATAGTTTTTTGTAGCCCCAATTTGACACAAAAAATCAACAATATCTTTTGACCATTTGCAGAGGTAATTTTCATAGTTTGCTCTGAAAGTCATGTCATTTGGTGGTTCAAGAGGTATTTGACAATTTCAATATAACTTTAGCTGCAGCTTTATGCTCTGTACATTCTTTCAGTACGATTTTCGTGTATATTGTATTATTTCTAACTAACCAAACTCTGCAGCTTTGTCCACCCTTCTGTACTGTTTTCATGCAACCACATGATAACATGTACATGACCATTAACAGCAGCACGATCGATTGCTGAGTATGCTGGCACTTTGTTATTTGCAATATGTAAGTATTTGATCATCTACAAGTGTCCATTTTCAGCGGTAGCTTCAAGAGATGAGTCACCAGAAAAATGAATATTTCTCAAATGAAGCAAATTTATTCTTTTCGTAGTGACGAGGTACTTTAAGAATTGCACATGGCCACCAGCAAGAGCAGCTCTAGCCAAAGCTATGGAATATACTAATACTTCACACAATTCATCACCCCATTAGAGTTGCCAAAATAAAAGGAATAGTTCTTTTATCTTTTGCTAAATGATCATAATAGCAATTTGAGTACGATATTCCCAGGTAGTGTCCAAGTGTTGTTCACATTGGTTATACATACGCTTCAATTGAATGAGATAGTAGGGATAATGTTGCTCATCATAGATTGAATTGTATGTTAATTTTTGTAGAATAGTAATATCTCCATCCCAATCCAGTTTGAACACCTCAATCCAAATCACTCTCACTATATCTTTGCTTGGCTGCTCAAGAACACCATTGAGATGCTGAGTAAAGGGAGTTGTCATCGACAGAATCGTTGCATGGTGCTGGGATGTACGCTTTCTTCTATGGAATCGTATGAAAAATGTACAGCAACTATAGTGCAGCCTAAAATGCAATTGATGATGATTGAAATGGTCATGTGGAAATGCTCAAGTACTTTAAAAGCCATGGACTTGTAGATTCTGATGAATTTTGCATGAATGATGCTTGTGGTTTAGAAATGATTAAATACCTACACCATGAATGTGGGATTGAGTACACGGTCT